>APFE031410125.1:4079-16493 GCA_000404065.3 Pinus taeda | reverse complement strand
CCCCCCCCCCCCCCCTCTCAGTATTATTTCCAACACCACACTATTAGAGAAGCACACAAAAGGAGAAGAGGTTGTCACTTCAAAGAAGTATGTGTAAGACCTCTGATATTAGGTCAGAAGGAGGGTGTTTGTCATCTCACCCTCTTGCATAATCCAAATGATGAATCAATACTCCCCAAGGAACTATACTTTGTACAAACGATTTGACAAAGGAAGAGAAGTTGGAGTTCTACTAGTGTGTCTCTAAGTGTTTTCATTGCGACAAACACCCTCTAAAAAAACTCTACACTTGAATTTTGGAGCCTACTGTGGATCTTGCAATCAGTCATTCCATAGTTTTTTCTTGGTTGATTGATGCTTCATTAAGCCTTCGAGCTCCCTTCTTAGATTGTAAGTAGGGACATCAACGAGCAGGGCTATCTGGTCATCACCAGACTTAGCCACCATAAATTTTTTTTCTTCCTCTGCCTGTCCCTACAGTGTAGATTTTTCCTTTTCCTTGCCCCCTTTTCTCTGGAAGCTCTTCCAGTTAGGGGAGGTAGTTAGGGTTGCTTCCCCAAAAACCATCTTTCCACCTCAAGAGGACAAATTCCTCCTTGAGGAATTTTTTCTTTTTAGGGAAAGCACTTTTTTCCTTTTCCTCGTCATGAGAACAAATTATATTCAATTTTTTTTTTTTTTTAAATAAATAAAAGTAACAAGTTCAGCTTTACATTGACTACAGTAAATTAAATATTTACATTTTTAACCCGGGACATGACACACACAGTATGGAGGCATGGGGTTCCACCCACTCACGATGAGGTCAACAAGTTGTTTGAAGAAGGCTGAACTAAGGTTTGTTTTTGTATTTGCACTCAATTTATTTTTCTTCTACCATTTAGTTCCTGAGTTTGAAATGATTTTACAAATGCACTAAACAGTTAGATCAAACAAAATGTGCAGGTATGGCCAAAAGGTTCCCTGGAAGAAACTGTGGAGAAGCATATTCACACTCCCCTTTGTCCGACGATTCATTTATGAGGAAAAAATGCCCATATATTTTAAAATTGAAAATTTATGATTCGGTTTTGAGGAAAAAATGTCATATATTTTAAACTTGAAAATTTATGTTATAAAATAATTTAATTAGACAAGTTGACAGTTTGCAAAACACTTTAAATTCTATGGCAATTATGCATTAGGCATCATTTATAATGGAATTGTTTTATATTAAAATTGGGTTTGAGGGATTTTAATTTTTAAATAAATGAGTGGACAATATAGTCTATTAGAATTGGGTTTGAGGAATTTTGATTTTTAAATAAATGAATCAACAAGATGGTCTATATTGGAATTGGACTTGAGGAATTTTGATTTTTAATTAGATGAGTGAACACGATTTGATTTCAAGAGAATATTCTTCATCTAATACATCATCCAATAAATGATATGAAAAATATTTAAAAAGATTTTCAGTTTGAAATTAAAGAATAACAAATTTAATTTAAAAATCATTTCTAAAATATAATTAAAAATATTATAAAACACTCAGCCATCTACTCCATTCATTTCATTTCATTCCACCCTCTCCATCCATCCTTTCATTTTCCATCCCCATATTAACATCCCCATATTAATTTGTACCTGTCATTCCCCATCCACCCATTTCTCTATTTCATTTCATATTAGTTAAATTAATTCTTATTTCAATTCCATTGCTCCTTAATTCCCATTGAACACAACCAGTTGAGGATAACTTTGGATGGGACAATGATCGTGCTCTTTTCCATCATTGTCTATAACGTGTCTGCTTTGACCCTCAATGCTTTCTAAGATGTATTTAGATGGCTAAGATGGAATTTTAACATATGATATTTGTATTGGTTTGAAGATTGTTATTCGAAGTGTTTTTATTGGATTGAAGAGTGTGTATTATAGAAGTGCATTTTTACACCGAAGGCGTTTCTTTTGAATCTGTAACTATCGACCATTGTCTATCCTTTTGTTTTCCACCATTTGTTCGAGCAAACATCTGTCACTACTTTTGCTTTCCACTATTATTTTGAGCAAGCATCTATCAAGGCATTCTACGCGCTATTAGTTCGAGGAAAAAATGTCACTACTCTTGTTTTCCACTGTTGGTTCAAACAAGCAGTTGTGAAGGCACACCGCACATTGGCCATTCTCCGTCTTAATGGATTTCTTGCAACTCTTTGAGTAGATTTCTTGAATGTTGCAATAATTCTGATGAAACATTTTCATTTGCTCCTGTAATGAAATTACATATGTTATAATGGTTCAAGTTGCTTGCATGATGGGGAGAGTCCAAGGTGCACATCATATAATTCTTTAAGTTGCTTGCATGATGGGGATAGTTCAAGGTGCGATGCAACTCTTTGATAGATTGAGAGAAGAAGGGATTAACCCTCTGTATGGTAGTCACCCAATTCTTCTCAGTGGATTCTTCCAAACAAGAGGTTTTAAGAGGCACACTCATTCCTAATCCAAAATAGTTTAAAGGATTTGAACAACTATGAACATTTGATCAATGTTTGTACCAAATCGGACTGAGGGCGAGAAGTGCACCGCCTTTTGATGGAAATGAAAGCTATGTATTTGGAACTTCTGGATGACCAATTAGGCAATGATGTTTTATATAATAACCAAGTTATTCAGTGAGGCAATGTAGTACAACTATTGGTTTTGAATTCGATAATATATATTGCTCAGTTGACGGGGCTTGTCTAGTTTGATATGTTAGACATGTGTTGAGAATTTTGTTGCCTTAATGTAATTCAAAGCATTGGTCTAACTTTAAGAATTTCAAGTGATAATATTTTTCTAACTACTTTGATGTCTTCGTTTCAATTGAAATAAGTTTCCAAAATATTTTGAAAAAAAGTTTATAGATAATAATTAATGAATCTCATTTGAAACCTAGTGTTGGATTGGATTGGTAATTTTTTTGGTATAAGTAATGCTATTGGTTGGGTTATCAATTCATTTGTTTGAGTCTCGTGGTTTGCAGTAAGAATATGACTTCACTCAATGAACTTCTAACATATCACATGCATTCATGGCATATTAAACAATACCCTTAATTTGACTACATATTGGAAAATACCTCTAGAAATCACATTATTTAACCCCCTACGAATATGAACCCAATACACTTTCCCAATTAAAAAAACCCCTACTTTCATGAGATATTGTAGGTGTATCTTTTTTCATTAATATTTTTTATACCCCTTTATATTTTTTCATTAATTTTGAGCTCCATTTTTTATAAAAACCATTTACCCCCTTTATATGCTCAATATATTATGCCATTTTTTCCTCAATATATATCCCCCAATATGAATGCATGTGCTATGGTATTGCTTCCTGAGTGAAGCCCTCGTGGAAGCAAGAAAAATATTTGGTTTTATTTTTTCTGTGTGGTTTTATTGTGTATCTTCTCACCCACTTTTTTTGGTCCCCTTGGTTGCTTAACTTTGAGTTTTGGAGCTTTAGCTTGTTTTTCAAGATACAAATAAGAAATTAAAATATATTTATCAAATTGGAGGAAATTATAAGGGTGCAACATAACCAACATTTTAGTTGGGAACGAGTGGATGTAATATTGGATTGTGTTGAGAGCACATTGAGCATCACATACCATACATTATGGCTTCTACAGACCACATGGGCTTCACTCAATGAATCTATGACATATCACGTGCGTTCGTGGCATACAATACAATACTTTTAATTTGATTACATATTAGAAAATGCCTCTAAAAATCAAAATATTTTACCTGCTACTGATACAAACTCAATAGATCTTCTCAATCTAAAAAACCCCTACGTTCACTAGATATAAAAGGTATCCGTTTTTTCATTAACATTTTTTATACCTCTTTATATTTTTTCATTATTTTTGAGCTCATTTTTTTTATTCCTGCTAATATAAAAACCCTTTACCCCTTATTATATGCTCAATATATTATGTGATATTTTCTTCAATATATATCCCCCAATATGAATGCACATGGAATGCTATTACTCCCCCAGTGAAGCCCTCGTGCTACAACCCACCAGGTTCTAGTGCCTAGGACCTAGCCCTAGTCACCTCTTCATATTCTTGAAGTATATTATGTTAGTTTTTTGGATGATGTTTTGGGACCTATCCATTGTTAGTAGTATTTTGCTTCTTTTGATAAAAATATTTAAACTTTGGAACACATATTTGATAAAAAAGGCTACCAAAAATACCTAGTTTCTTTGGACAAGTTAAGATCACCCTAACTGTTATGATTTATAATAATGAGCTAAATGGTATAATTGTTTCAAAAATTGTGTGAAGTAATTAACATTAATTGTCAAAAAATTATATATTTAAATATAAGTAAATATTAATAAAAATTTGACAAAGGTTTTGACTATGATTGTTGAAAAGAAATATTAAAATGAAATAAAAACTCAATGTAAATATATGTAATAGTTATCTAAATATCGGTTATAAATTAAAGATTTCAGAAAACTTGTGTTAAATATATTGAAAGAAATGAATGACATCAAAACTAAATATTCATTAAGGATGCTGGAAGACATGTGCCTTAAATATGTTGGAAGACATGAGTGGCATCAAAACCTTGGAATAATATCTTGAGCCTTATTAATTTATAATTCAAGTTTGGAAAGTCATTTTATATTAAATGAAACTTGAAAGCCATTTTATATTTATAACATACCCCAGTGACCTCACATGTAAAAGCAGGGAGTTAGAATTTTTTACACAAATTACCCACAAGTAATTATTCAAAATAACTACTCCACATTCCTCATTAACCATTAGATATAATGTTCATTAGTACATAAAGTAAATTGCAACAGAGGACAGTAAGTTGCATAACCATTGACAACCACTGTTGTAGCATATTAACATAAATTGTCTCATGAACCTTGCATCCATTTCATGATTCCCTTAACCATATTAATTAATCACATACTTGGCATTATTATTATCACATCAAATAAAGAATCAACATCATCAAGGATTCAACACCATCAAGTTGACACAATAAGCAATCACATCATTGAACATTGATATACCCTGGAAACCCCGTAAGGTGAAAACTAGCAAACATTTAATCTTATTATTAAATGCTCATGAGAGTGTTCACCCTTCACTCAATGGTTTACAAGGGAGTCCCTTCCTTATCCATTGATATAAAAGATTACAATGAAATATCATTAAAATACCACATACCTAGCTAAAAGCTATTACAATTACCATGAAACCATTTACCCATATATCACCACTCTCTACATCCTTGTAGCATGATTTTACCATCAGTGGACCATCTTGCACTTGTGCTCATCAACATGGATAATTAATGAGTTGATTAATTTTTGGTGAACGATGGTTGAACTTGGCATTGAAGATTGCCCACTCTATTTGAAGATGATGGATTGTGCTACATATGGAGGTTTTTGCATTGTATGTATGGTTGCATGTTCTATATATGTTTGTTGGTTGATATCCCTTGGCGTGTTGACCATTATATTGATGAAAGATGCATGTTGTCAAATGTGAAGAGTATTCATGTTCGAAGAAGATCGAATACCCTCTTTTGTTAGTATGTTTTCCAAAACCCTGCAAATTTGTTTCTACTTGGTAAGTGTGAGTTAGAGAGGTAAATCCCCATGAAGAATGGTGTGGTTAGTTGTGTGGAAAGTTAAGAGACAAGTTAATACCTTGTAGAAGTGATTAGGAACCAACTCGAGTCAATTCATCTCTTTAGAATACAAAAAGACACTTTTTTGGAAGTGCTACAAAAATATTTCATAGCGTCTATAGGTTTTTTCCTACACCATGAAAATATTTCTTTGCGCCTACAACTGGCAATTTTTCAAGGTTGTGTATGAGCTTTTGGGAGTTATTTTTGGCCTACCAGTATCCCCATTGCATAAGCAAGTCCCATGTGAGTCAGGTGAGAACAAGGGCTAGAAGTTGTTGACAGTGTTGGAAATACACTAGCCAAGGGGGTCTCCTTGATGTGACGTCCCAATTAGACCTCACACAATTTGGAATAGAAGCCCCATCTGGGGTATTGACCCAAATGCCATATATTCTTATAGATTTTCCTTGGCTACAAAGTTTAGCACAAGAGATTAATGCATAGGTAATCTTTGATCAACAAGTGATTATGCCATGCGAAATTTTTAATTGTAGATAATATCAAGGTCCTTCTACCGAAGGGAAGATAAAAGCGGACCCTTTAAAGACAATTGATACTATTAATCTAGAAAAGGCACATGAGTATATACATATGAATGCATCATTGATCAACCAATGAAATATTTCACAAGGAAGCAATGATTTTTAAAGAAAATACAACACACCTTCAACAAGATAAGTACCAAAGCCACTAAAATAGTTCAATTTACTTAC
The DNA here is from genome assembly GCA_000404065.3 of Pinus taeda. NCBI lineage: Eukaryota > Viridiplantae > Streptophyta > Pinopsida > Pinales > Pinaceae > Pinus > Pinus taeda. The sequence continues at coordinate 10,075 of APFE031410125.1, read as the reverse complement.
TACAGATGAAAACAACATACATCACAAACATTCAAAGAATAGTATTACAATATTCATGACATATGCATGAAAATGTGTTGGCTCAATGAGATTTTGAAATAAGTAAAATTTCCAAGATACATATAGAGAGTGAACACCAATAGCCCCAATAATGGGGCTTTAAATCATTCACTTGCTCCTCCAAAAAAACTATCTTCCTCTCTAATGCTTGGTAGGAGGAACTAAGGTGAAAATTCCTTTGAATGTGTTATGAGGGTGTATGTATAACAAATAGGGTAATCATTCACCTCCCTTGTGACTCTTGGATTACCCTCATGACCGTTTGACTTCTCTATGACCTTTCAAATTCCTATTTGACATTTCATAATACATGGATGACTCTTGGACTTCCACTTTACATTATATTTCTCCAATATTGGATTTACATAATCTACAAAATGATGTGGCACATGATGACTCATGACATGACATTGATGACTTGGGCTTCATGCTAACATGGAAATGTCAAGACACTCTTGTTATATTTGTCTTCAATAAGAGATGTATCCAATACTTCATCTTCATGAGGGATATGTTCTATTCTTCATATCCGCCCTCCAAAGGGTTGTGAATCAATATGGAGTCTTCATGTGGTCTTTATCTTTGGTATTCTATTGTAATCCAATGTTCCTTTGTCTTCTTTCATTATGATCATCTTATCTCCTCATGTCCTTAGGTGTCTTCTAACATGGTCTCCTTATCCATCCTCTTCATCATCATCTTGTCGTGACATAATAGAATACCTGCTACTACAATCCACCCATGAAAGGAAGACATCAGTCTGATAAACCCCTAGCCTAAGATGCTTCATGAAACCACTTGTTAGGGCTAGAAGTGGTGACTGGTTGAGTCACTGACTCAGGGATTATGCAGTTCAGTCACTGACTGGTGGAAGAGGGATCACAACTTATTGAGAGAATAATAGGTTGTTCCTTCAGAGAATCATATGTAAAACCTGTGATATTGCTTTTCTCATTTAGATTCTCCCCTTTTCCTTCTCTACTTATCTAGATAAGCATGGATAACAATGAAACATAAAGAACCGAGTATAGGCATGAGGTTTCTAGAGTAGACACAGATATCATGGTTTGACACAGAGCTGTCTTCATGTAAGGATCATATTTTCCATCAAAACATCATCAAAGTATAACCAAGATGAGGAAGAAGTCTTGATGGTTAGCCAAATGTTGCAGTCTCCCAAAACCCTTTTATATTTTTCCACATTGTATTCGAGCCAAAGGGAGCATCCTTCATGAAATGCATTATTAAATAAAACATGACATAAGAGACAAGACACAACAATAAAATCAAAAGGAAAAAACAAATAGAGCTTAAACCATTCAACGAAATGCAAAACAAAAGCTAGAAAACAAACAAAAGACTAGGGAAAGTGAGTGCATGATGAGTGTAAGAGGAGGAAACTAAAATTTAGCTAGGCCTACTCCTAACCGAACTAGTTAGAAGGTTAGGGTCACGTATAATGAAATTTCTAATGTATCCACTATAGATGCTCCTGACCCTCATACACAAAGATTCGAGCAATTAAAACAAATAAAAAACATTGTGAAATGTAAAAGATAAGATCTTGAATATCTTGCACAAAAAATTGAAGGTCTTTCCTATCAGCAAAAAGACACATCATAACCACTACTTCTAACAATTTCACACATCATAACCACTACTTCTAACAATTTCACATTCTTACCTTTTTTATGAAAATCATAATTAAAAAAACCTTGAAGACTTCTCGCGGATGCATCTTCATGTGAATTGTACTTCTTAGCAAGCATGAGGAAATATCGAAACTTGTTATTTGAAACGGAGCTTTCCAAGTAGGAATGTTCCAACCATTCAGCAATTGGATCGTAAAATTTGAAACAGTCGTCTTGAGAACCCTAAAATATTTGAAAACATGATTTTTCAGTCAAAAGCATAGGGTGAGGATGAGAATATTGTGAGGGAAAATGGATCTGATCGTATTCAGAAAGCATGCCAAGATAGTGAGAATCCGACATAAGCATCAACGAAGACTGATCTACCTCAACTATTTAACAAGTACCTGAATAACGAGATGTTAAACCATAAATATCAAAAGATGTAAAACAAATGTCATAGATGTGTTGATGAGAAAATAGTAAGCTGAATAACAACACCATAGCCATAATTATGATCATATGGGTTGATACCAGATTCCCAATTTGTAGTTAACAAAGATAAACCAAATTGAACATCTCTGCAAATGCTCTGTACAATAGAATCAACTTCATCGCATGTCAAATGTGACGAACCACTTTCCTGTAACTAGTGACAAACTATACAAGCATCACAATCTTCGAAAGAATTGAAATGGAATGCTAGTATAGTGAACATATGAAACCATTCATGATGTAATGGATGAAAAAGAGGAAGCGAATTCAACAAATAACTCAAGAGGATTTTGGGTGTCATGAAGACATTTATAAGGAATGCTAGGAGTTGATTATTCACCATAGCACTCAAAAGATATGAACTCTTCAGCCAAAGGTAATCTTCAAATTGATCAACTTCATGATTCCACACACTCGTCAAAGGTATGCACTCCAAACATGAATTCGATACAAGATATTTGTATGAGGATGAATTCACTACAACAGTATGATCAGAAACCTTATCTCGAGAAATAAGAAAATTTTAATGAGAAATCCTTAAATCTATCAAGAACGAGTTTACATCCCATGAAATAATATGAAAGAAATAATTTTGCGAGAAAATATAGATTTGACATGATTCAGTGATTTCTCCAGGATCGCGAGAAGCTAACATAACCATCAATGAGAGTTGAAGTTCCTTGACCTCCTCACAAGTTCCATAACTTTAAAAAGATAGATAAAAACATTTTGTAAATTGACTCAGTTTGAAAATTGCATGTGGAGAATTGCTATGAACAATATCACCATCATTCATATGGTGGCCATCTACATCATTGGTTTGATCAAATTTTTCAACTTCAACAAACATATTTCTCAAGTCATAATATTCCTCTGATCCCAAGTTTGAGGATGTATGAATTATAAAAATATCGTGATCACACTAATTCGAATAGTTTCCCCTATACAAAACAAGAGATGATAAGGTATGGAATGGATGCTCTATAATTTCATCACTTTCTTCTTCATCATGGATATTCTCACTATACTATTTCATTTCAAGATTCAAATCATAATTCTTGTTGCCCAATACTTGATATTGATTAGGAAAACTGATCACATTTGATTGACTAGCGAGATTACTAGATTCAATATCATCCAAGAATGAGGAAACACATCTTAACACGAAGGATTTTTAAAAATAGAAGAAATATTGAAAGAATCTTCACCTTTCTACTCCTCTACGTGTGAAATGTGATTACCTTGCACCTGATCATTGCTTAGATTTGAAATAGATTGATTGGGTAGATCAAGGGACAAGGGGTAGTGAAAAAGAGATGCTAAAGGATGACAGGTATCTGAATCAAATTCAAGAAGTAAGTTATGAGAAGTAATATCATCTCGCGGAATAGAGGAGTTAGTCTTCACCATAGGCTTCATGAACCATTCCGATATTTCCTCCATGGGATATTAATCATGAAAATGAAAGGAGGATGAGAAGATGAATTAGGAGTTTAATTTGCAGATTTACCAACTTTATTATCATTGCAAGGAGGCACTTGTACTCAAGACTAAAAAGGGATGAGGATAAGGAACAAAAGGAACAATAGATTCTTGCTATGAAATTAGAGATGTCTCATGATTTACAAGAGTTGGGGAAGTAGAAACATTAGGGGGTTTAGGTTCACCATGCAATGAGATATGAACCAAATGTTCAAACTTTTGTTTCAAGAAATCCTAATCCATGTCTTCTTCAGGAAATTCATAACAAAGGTGAAGGAATCAATCAGATAAATCCTTAATTGATTCATTAGGCTTCATTCTTAGTTGATTAATCCTTTTATAAACATATCGGTAATCATACCTATCGAAGGCTTGATAAAGGACCTGGAGGAAATGGTGAGAAGAATGGAAGAAAGAAAATGGTAAGGTATGACACCATTGATTAGCACGACCTTCAAGGGTGAGGAAGAAAAGAACACAAGAAAAATTGTCATCATTGATTTCGTAATATTCACAAAATTTAAGAAAATCAAAAATGTGCTCAGCTATGGATATTCCTCCTCACCATCAAACTTCAATTGAGACAAGTGATAAAGAGGCTCATCGGGGATTGAAAATTAACAAATGGATAAATTAGAGAAACAACCCAGAAGCATGATTTGAGAATGAGCCATTAAAGATAAGATATTCAGAAAATACTCAATGGGCACAACTTTTCATCTGGCCCTCCTTCTAGCACCATTTGTTGATGGTGTTGGAAATTTGTCAATCAAGGGGGTATCCCCTATGTGAAGTCTCAATTAGACCACTAAACATTTGGAATAGGAGCCCCATGCAGAGTGTCGACCCATTTTCCATATATTCTTGTATATTTTCCTTGTCTTCAGTTTTCAGCAAGAGAGAGAAGCGTGTATGTGCCTTTGTTAAAAGCAAGTGTGCCTAGTCAATGTTTGGTTGCAGGTGTATCAAGGTTTTTCTACTGCAGAGGGAGCAAAGGTGAGCCTCTAAGAGAGTGGTAATAGTACCACATGTTGGCTTTATGATTTTGGTTTGGCTCTATGGTACAGGTGTTGTACTTAATGGCAACTCACTCATGTGGTAGACCTCAGTTTAGGCACTCAAAATCGTGGAAATTAAGATACCCGCAGGTAATCCTAGAAGAAGCTGCAGACCCGCAGGTACGCTGACCAAGAAATGCGGACATGCACGCAGGTTCTCTGTTCAGTAGGTGTGGACCCCAGTTTCTCTCTCTCCAATGCAGAAAAGCGCGTGCACGTGGGAATCTTTATGAATGGTTCATGGTATTTAGCCCAACCTATGGTTTTGGTCCATGGTTTTGCATCTACAAATATTGATCCAAGGTATTGGGTTCATGGTATTGTGTTACTATGGTTTTGGACCGTGGTATTGTGAAAGGCTTGCCCATAAAAAGGAAATGAGATCTCTTGGCCAGACACTTGTGAAATTTGAATATCTTAAGATCTGAAATTTTGGGTAATTGATTTTAAAAGCTAGATCTAAATCAAGGAGAAAACTTAAGGCGAATTTATTGATAAGTCGTGATCTCTCGAGCGCATGAGCAGATTGGTGGATCTGACTGATTGTGACACATTAGAGGACTTAATTTGGCCCTAATCTGAAGTTCGCAGGCGATCCGAAGGTGCAGTGTGGGGATATGCAGCACAGCAAAAGGCGCAGTGCGAGGGTACGCAGCGTAGAGAAAGGCGCAGTGTGTGGTACGCAGCACAGGAGAATGTGCATTACGGGGGGCATGCAGAGCAGAAAAAGGTACAGTGTGAGGTACGCAGGACAGAAGAAGGCATAGCGCGGATGTACATTGTAAGAGAGATAGTAGAGACACAGATCTGAGAAGAAGTACGCAGGGCAGAAGAACGACTAGTGTGGATCTGCGCAGTTTAGTCTCAGAAGAGTTGCGAATATACGCAGGCCCCTATTGGTGAAGTTGTGGACTTATCTTGAAACATTTGTTGATTGTATTTTATCTATTACTGCAGAATTCTGGGTTTAGATTTCTGGTATTCTTTTTTGTTTACAACATTCTAAAGAGTTGGGTGATTCATTGGTTTATTGTATAAGGAGATTGGGTGATTTGCATGTACTTGATGATTATTTGATCTTCTTGGATCCAGTTTGAAAATTCATGAAATGTGGTCCTTAAAGAAGTAAAAGAGCTAAGGGGGTTGTAGCTCCCTTCAGGGAGAGACTAGAAAACGAGAGAGAGTTGTAGCTCTCTGCAGGTTGCAGCCTGCGTACTGGTAAAGGACTGCACCAGTACAAAATCATTGTAAAAGAAGTTTCTAATTGAAA
>APFE031410120.1:6777-62189 GCA_000404065.3 Pinus taeda | reverse complement strand
TCGGTAAGAGGGAGTGTTGAAATTTGGTACCCGAGGACAGGTGGTTCCCTTAGGCTTTGATCTTTGGCCTAGGGAAAAGTGTCCAAAAGATTTTAATTTTTCTCCTAAAGTTACTTTATAATTTTTTATAAAGTTAAAATCTAATTTAAAAGTGACTTTAAGTGATAAAAGTTAATAAAGTCTAATTTTAAAGTGACTTTAATAAAGTTAATGTAAAATTAGAAAGGAAAAGTGACTTTGGAAATAAATGACTAAGTGGGTCTTTATTAAAGTGGTGTGAGTTAAAAAATAAAAAGTGAGATTTAAATGAGCATTTAATCTCAGCCCTAGATCTCAATCTATTTCAGCCATTGGATTTAGAGGTTACCCAAAAGTCACTTAGGATTAGATTAAAGGAGGAAAATGAAGCAAAAGGTCATTCATTCTTTCATGAGCAGATTGAGAGAAGGAGAGTAAGAGAGCAAGGGAGATTTCTGGACAAGGAGGAGAAGGAAACAACAGCTTGGCACACATTCCAAGGCAGCAATTGAGCAGATTTGTACAGTTGATTCAACACATAGTGAAAGGCTGATTTTGGCATGATTTTCTAGAAATCCGTACTGTTGGTTTGCATAGAAATCAAGGAGTGCTTTGCACAGATATCGGGGAGCAGTTTGCTGTTTTTTTTTGCACGCAAATTGAGGTCCATACAACGAATTCAATGTAGGCCATATAGCAGCATTTAAGGCTAAAAGTGGGCATGAAAATCGAGGAGGTCGTACAACATTTATTGCTGTCCTGTTTGCTATAATTTCTAGTTTGTTGTGAGGCACAGGAAAAGAGATAAGTTGTAAATTTGCTTGCTGATTTTTGCTGAATATTTCTCACTATAAAAAAGGAATTTTCAGAAATAAAGAAGTGCTTTTGAATTGGTTTTCTCCAAGAGTTGTAGGGGGGTTTTCCAGGGTCACATTGACAAAAAATCACTGTGTTCAAATGTGTTAAATGATTGTTTGTACCTACTGATTTTTTATTTCTGCATTTTCCAGCATTATGTAAAATTTCTAGAATTTGTGTTTTCAGCAAAAATTTATTTTTTCAGTTGTTGAATGTATGGATATGGGAAAGGGCATTTAACTATATGGGAGAAACAAGGTGGAACTGAAAATCGGGGTGGGAAATGAGAAATTTATACAACGAGGTCAAGGGTTTGGATTGGAGCAACAAATGGATGATCTTGACCAAGCCAGGGAGGAAAATAGGATCAAAGGAATTAAGTATCTTTTGGAATTTGAGTATAATGATCCTAATGAAGCCACCAACCAAAGGGAACCTATGGATGAGAATGGTCTTCAAGCTAGGGATTGAAATATCTTGAGATTCAATTGTGGGATCAACCTCAAATTTGGAGGGCCTCTCAATAAGACCCCAACGCAGTAGTTGACCAATTTTGAAGGATTTTTAATGGCTAGAAATGATTTAAGATGATGCCCTAGGAGGCCTACTAGGTTAGGGCTTAGGAAAGAGGAAGAGGAAGAGGGGTGAGAAGAATATTCTTTTGTGATCACGTTACGACTAGACTAGTGCTTAGCCAATTGGGAGAATGGAGTCAATAAGATCAATGCTTAGATAGGCTTAATTCCAATCAAGGAGTTCCCCAACAACTTCAAATGACCCTAGCAACAACTAGGTTAAAAAGGGAAATTTATACTTCTTCTATGTTGCAAATGATGACTTGTCAAGGCAAATAATGAACTATCATGTACCCCTAGGACAATAATTCACCATACTTCACAATGATCATATGAAAAATCCTTCACAAAGACAAGACTAACAACATCGCATAAGCTTAAGGGTAGCTACACCAATTTCATGAATGAAAATATTTCATAGATCATTACATGAGAAAAAACACAAGATAAACATGAAAAGAGTACTCACAAGTATAGCGAAATTATTCCAATCATCAATATGCAAGAAAAACAAAGCTCCAATACAAAAATTTAAGTTGCTCCAAACATCAAAATGCATTAAACCTCCAATTCGTCCATCAAAAAGCTTAGCGAAATTCCCATAAGAAACAAATGATCCAAATCTAAGTGATGATGAGATCAAATGAGCTCTCATCAATTTATATACTTACTAAAGATTTTGATTTGCATAATGAGGCCTAAGTAAGTCGAAGATAATAAAATAATGTGCAACAATGACATGACTTGGTGACAAGCCCACTCAGATAGCTCCACAATACAAATAAAATCCTCTCAAGAGGGCAAAATAGTAGATACAATGAGTCGTAGAGCCATTGAAGAGGCCTAATGGAGTGAAAAATGTGCCAAGGTGATATAATGGGCTCAAAACATAGTGATAAAGGGGGTGGCCCCTTGATATCCAAGCAACTCAATGTGGTGTCCCCCAGTGGGTGTGGGGGCACAATGACATCCTCATGGGTCTCCAAGTGGATTGATAATGCCTGTATACCATTTGTAAGGGCTAGAAGAATGGTGCAATCTGCCCCATTGTCTCCCACAGTGAGACACATCCTCATCTAGGCCTTGGATCAACAACCAAATTTGTGGTGCAAGAGTGAAGTTGGCTGGGCAAGGTGATATAGGTGCATCATCATCATTTGAAAAGGTGGAATACAAGCAAACAACAGGTGGAACTGAAGGATCCCATGAAGTAGCAATTTTCTCTCTGCTATGGTGGAGACCCATGACTCTCAACACTCACCCTACAACAACAATATGACCCTCTCAAGGGCTTGGGCCCCATATAGGGAGACCAAACTTAGACCCACCTGCAATCCTATATAAGATCCAATGCGTCCCCTTCACCTTCCAGTATAACAAATCATTAGTGTAATTAAGTAAGTAAGCTTAAACACCATGGAACCAAGTGGACACTCTGTGGTGCCATGCCCTTCCATAGTGGGCTTTAGAACATACAAGTGTCTCCAAGTTCAAGAAGAAGGTTAACCAAGGGCCATATTAGGTGGTTTCAGCCTCCAAGGGGGTGACATGTCCATGGTGCATCCATCAAATGGTAGGTGGCATGTGATATAATGGTGGGACGGAATGAGGCATCAGGGGAGGGCTCCAAGCCACATGCCACAGTATAAGGGCAACCATAATAAGGGAAGCCCACAATTGGGTGTATGAATGTAGGAGGGAGCAATCGTGGTACATGAGTTACCCTGACCTTTGTTTTTCCACCCTTCCTCGTATGCCTTTTTCCTTTTGTTGATTTTTCTTTTATAACTGCTCGGGGCTTGAGGGGATGAGAGCATGGTGTGTGAGATATAGCAGTGGATACCCCCTTTAAGGTGGGGTAGCTCATCACCCACTGGGGGTTGGGACAATCATGGGTTCCTTAATGATAAAAGGTGTTAGCCTCCTGCCCATAGCAGGTATGCATTTTTCATGATTGACATTTTACATGCTAAATATGTCATGCTCTACAGGCTGCAATGTTCCATATTTGATACTTAGGCCGAAGAAAGTGTCCATGAGGGTCTATCAGCCTAAATGCCTCTGTTCTATTCCAAATTTTGAGGAGTTATTCGATTTTTGAAGAATTTTCAGTTAAAGGGAGATCCAAACAGTTTAATCTTGGTCTCCCTAGGTTTCAATTTTCTGTTGTAGAATATAGAGAATCATTATCTGTCCAAACAGCTTAATCTGGGCAGATTATTAGATAGGTAGAGAAGAAAGGTGCTCAACAGCTTAATCTGATCCCCTGGATGGAATAAGTGTAGATGTAGATAGGAGGACAGTAAATAAAGGAAAATTTTGAAAAAATGGGTTTGCTAGTTCAAATGCACCCAAACCAAAAGAAGAAAAAATGCTAGGTAAAGTAGGCTGGGTAAGTATTTCTGTGGTTGCAGAAATCAAGCTATGTGATCCATTTCATATTTTCAAGTGTCATATCTATCCATATCACAGTTTGGTGGCACTTTCTCATGTTGATCAGATCAGGCAAGGCATCTCTAACTCCCCTCTCTTCTTATCTTCCAAACTCATTCACTAACATCCCTTCAAGGAACTTGGGATCTGCCCAAGAGTCCACTTTTTCATTCCATTTTGCTTAAAGGCCAATTTGACATCTGAGATTGGCTTAGTGAAGAGAAGCCACATTTCTTGTGTAAAAATAATCTTTACGCAAATCCATCATTCCCCTTACATTTCCACTCCACCAAGTCATATCAACTCCTAATTCTACTATATAGCTCATTAACTACTTTCCCATCCCTATTCTACAAAAAACTATATGAAAAACCAAAAAATATTTAATATCCCACCCCATGGAAACTATAGCCTAATAAGTAAAAGTCAAGGAGATACCAGGTCTATCTGGGGCCTTGGTATTAACCCTTCCACCTTTGTTTCCCTTGGGATTTATTTAAAACTCTGGTTAAATAAATAACCAAACCACACCCCACCCTGCGCATGCATAACCTTTGGATTTCATTGATATTTGGTCAATGAACAACCATGACCCCTAGCGCGCATTTAACTCTCAAAACATAAAGTCTAAAACCCACCCACTGCCGCGAATAATTAACGCTTATCGTGCGCACATTTTTATTAAACCCCGCTCATCTTCCCCTCCCATCTACCGTCGGATCATCTCTCCCAGATCCGACGGCCCTCGTGCATATCGGGCACCCTTACATGACAGCACCATAGTGCCCGATGGTCGACGGTTTCACCATCGTACACCGGGACACTTGGCGGCTCGTCATTGCGTCGGGTCGCCCCTGACAGATACCGCCCCCGTACCAAAAGTGGTCTGACGCAAACCGCTTACCGCCCTCCCCTGTTGCCACTTCGCCGCATGACGATGCCGCCACCTCACCGGCCACTGTGCTACATCACCCTGCCACGTCACTCTGCCACATCACCTTGCCATGTCACCCTGCTGATGTCATCATCCATACTAGGTTCCACTGCTAATGTCACCCGTCATACCGCTGACGTCACTCGCGCTGATGTCATCCACTGAAAGGAAAGCGCATAAGCACGAAATCGAGGCTTCGGAGGCCCGTAATCAAATTCTGAGGCAGTTTTCGATGCACGACTATTTTTTCCGCGAAAGGGCAGAAAAGGGGCAATTTAACAATTTTTACCATATTAGAGAGAGGAAGAAGCCTCGATTCAATCAGAGAGTATCAATGAAGTGGCAGAGAGTATCAGATCGACCATATCAGAGTCGGGAAAGCATTAAACACCATCCAAACCAAGTCAATGCGTACCAGGACAGAGTCACAGGCCATTAAAACCGAATCATAACAAATTAAATGGGAATCATAGTCACCTAAGAGCAGCAGAACCGACTAAGAGGTGCAGGTGAGAAGTGAAAGGCGCAACAATTGCAGATTGGACAAGCAGAGCTGCCAGAGGACAACAGATAGCCACATTTTGAAAAACCTGCCCCCAGCGCAGCATTAGATAGATATTTTCATTACTTATAAGACAAGTTAGGTTAACTGCATTTATTTCCTGAAAAAGATCTTCTAGCAGATCTTTGTTGTAGATATTTTGCCTATAAATACAAACCCTAAACAATGTAATAAGGGTTGGTGGGTTGTTTGGTTGATCTCTCATTCTGAGAGCTGCACTGTAAATATTTAAGAACTTCTGTAATCAAAGATTGTTGGAATACTTGCATCTGAACTGGCTAGTTGTGCTTTCAATGGCTGAAGAAATTGGTATGGAATTCGCGTGCTTGCTCATGGTTCAATAAGTTGTCCCTCCCTTTGTTTATCAGTTTATACATAGCTGTATCAAATATATATCATAATCTAAGTTGCAGGAAAAAAGAATAGACCATAATTGGTTTTCATGCCCTCTGTGCTCAATTCTTGCAACATTCCATGTTTTCCTCTGAAACAGTGATGAATATGCATTCTTAATTGCACCTGTTTAAGCTGTTCCTTTCACATATGAATGTTGTCTGGGAATTCTTCATTGCTCCCAGATATCACTCATCCACTTTCCCTCTTTGGCTAGATGAGAGATCCTTAATTGCCTCTCGTTCCCTAACTCCCATTTCACTCTTGTTCCAGCATAAAATCATTGTGCCATGTGTGGCTATCCTGCTCCATATTCTCCTCTTCTACCAGAGAAAAAACACACCTCAGTTCACAGACATGACTCCATGCCCAATGGTTTTAACTTCTTACTCTTTTCATGTCAACTCAATTTGAATAAGATCAACCACCCCATCAATCAAAATCAAATCAAACCCATGTGCCTCATATCTAGCCTAAAATCACCCCTTAAACAAAGTTAAAAATCTTTAAGAGAGAGCCCTCTCTGACTGTTGGTAGGCTAGGACCTGTAGTCCAAAGACTGGTTTGTGGTTACCTCGGCCGTATTCCCTTGGGAGTCAAAGGGAACAACCTGAGTGATAACATAATGGCGACTCCACTGGGGAAAATCATCTGTTCATTACTATAAATCCACATTTTTATTAGTTTTCCTTTCCGATAATTCCTAAACTTATTTTGAAAAAATCACAAAAAATCTCAAAAAATCAAAATATATTTTGCTTCTTGTTGCATATTAAGTCCTGATCTGAGTGGTGGACAAAGATCAGGCCCTTCAAAGTTGATTTACTTATCCACTTGGCGACTCCACATAATCCCCATAATAAAGACTCCACTGGAGAAATGAACCCAAGAGAAATATATGAGAAGATCAGGCTGTTGACCTGGACTACTATCCAACAGGTCATGTTCTTTCTCTTCCACAAATTTTTGCTATGTATATTGTATTTTAAAAACAAATTTAAATTAGATTTTCATGACTTTCCCTTTGAAAATATCGTTGAAAGGCCTCCTTGCACACTACAACAACAACCTTTAAAAGCTACTGAGAATCATCATACAGCTAAGGAGGAAACAAATATCAAAGCCAATCATGCTATGCTTGTTCATATTGAGCCCATTCAGTCAATTCCTGTACATACTCTCGTGCCCCGTAAAGTTCTTGACAGGTATAAGCCTCTTGTGTTGCCTCCTGTGCTTAATCCTATACCCAAAAATCATCCTGATTATCTCCCAAGATTTGATGGAGAGAATGGTATTACTGCCCAAAAGCATATTTAAGCCTTTGAAGATTATCTTAATATATTTGAAGTAGAGGAGGAGGATGTTAGTATCAGGTTGTTTTCCCTTTCTTTGCAAAGCGAAGTTAGGACTTGGTTTAAAGCCTTGCTTGAGGCTAGCATCTTGAATTTTCAGCAGTTTTCCAAGCTCTTCCTTGATAGATGGACGATCAAACTTTATTTCCTCTTGCTCATTGAAGAATATAATCAGTTAAAAAGAAATCCAAGTGAATCTGTTCAACAATTTCATGAGCGATTCAATCAAGTTTATCATGATCTACCTTTGAATATTAGACCTCCCCCTGATCTAGCTCTAGTGCATTATCCAAGAGATTTTGACCCAGAAATAGAATTCCGTTTAAGAGAAAGGAGTCCCCCTACTATGGAATAAATGCAGGACATGGCAGTGGACATAGAGGAAAATCTGAAAATCAGGGAGGAAAATTGCAAAGTAGAGCAAGAAGAAAGACTTCAGGGTTGGTTACAAAGGTCAAAGGGAATGATCACAATGAAAGTGGAATGTTTAGAACATCTGAACACATCTGTTTTGCAATAGGAAAGTAATGGCATTCATGAACAAACCTACCACAAAACAGATGACATATTCGTACAACCATACATGATGGAGCAATCTCATGATATACTATATGAACATAACATCTTCTCTTGTTTCAATTTCTTGCCAAAATATGATAAGTATGATGATGATGATGAGCCTAATGACCAAATCAGCCTCACAGAGGAATCGGAACCTAGTTTGGCAGAAAGAAAAATTCAGGTTTAGCAGCCCAAAATCAATGAGAAACCTGCATATCTCAGCTATGAAGTAAAGGAGGAAAGCGCAGAAAATTTTGATTTCAGTGAAGGAACTTTAACATTTTGTTTCAAATCTTTTCAGTTTATTAAGGAAAACTATCATACAATTAATAATAAAATATCAGCAACTGTTGATATGGATCATCTGGAGGGAGCCCAAGCCAGTGTTCAAAATATATTGCCTCTAGCTATGCAGCCCCATAGAGCCATCAAGTATCAAATGGAGGAAGACTTAGAAGCAACAACATATGATCAAGTTATCCAAGTGGATCCCCAACCTCTTTATGTTCATCCATCCGAGGTTTTCGAAGAAGAAAAGGAGCAGCCTGTGCAGATCAGTCAAAGGCCATATGAGCCTACTTGTAATAAATTGCAAATATCATTTCAGGTGGTATATGATGCATGTGCTGACAGGGGTATGATGAAGTAGAGAGGTCCTCTTCTCCACTAGCAGGCTGTGTGCCTCAGTATCAGAATGTGGATGATATCCCTATTCCAAGGCATGATAGTGATCTCAGATTTTTGTACAGTTCTTCAATTCAGTTCAGCAATAATGTATATATGCTGCAGGATCCTTTTGTATAGTTTCTTTATTCAGCAAAGAAGGTCAGCAGTTTCCTGATCTTCTCAAAGATTAGAAAATCCATATTAGATTTCAAGATCTCAGTTTTTTCCGCCAGCACGCACAAGCAGCAAAGCTCGTTCATGTTTATAATGCTTGAATGGCTGCACTGGTTATTTCATTTCACCTAACAGCAAAGTAAGTGCTGGTTAGAGTAGGTAGGTAGGATTTCAGTTTTTGTTTAGACAACAAGCTTGCTGCAATTGAAGCCCGAAGTGAAGGCCATAAGCTCTTCAAGGTCTGCTGTCCTGTTCATAAATAAAGCAACCAGCAAAGGAAAGTTTTCAGAGTACAGAAACAAGTGAAGATCAAGGCATTATGACCTACTGTTCTTGGCCTTTCACAAGGAAAGGCCATCCCCAAGTGGAGCCACTGTTAGCCTCCTGCTCATAGCAGGTATTCATTTTTCATGATAGACATTTTACATGCTAAATATGTCATGCTCTGCAGGCTGCAATGTTCCATATTTGATACTCAGGCCGAAGAAAGTGTCCATGAGGGTCTTCCAGCCTAAATGTCTCTGCTGTATTCCAAATTTTGAGGAGTTATTCCATTTTTGAAGAATTTTCAGTTAAAGGGAGATTCAAACAGTTTAATCTTGGTTTCCCTAGGTTTCAATTTTCTGTTGTAGAATATAGAGAATCATTATCTGTCCAAATAGCTTAATTTGGGAAGATTCTTAGATAGGTAGAGAAGCAAGGGTGCTCAACAACTTAATCTGAGCGCCCCTAGATGGAATAAGTGTAGATGTAGATAGGAGGACAGTAAATAAAGGAAAAAGTTGAAAAATTGGGTTTGCTAGTTCAAATGCACCCAAACCAAAAGAAGAAAAAATGCTAGGTACAATAGGTTGGGTAAGTAGTTATGTGGTTGTAGAAATCAAGCTATGTGATCCATTTCATATTTTCAAGTGTCATATCTATCCAGATCACAGTTTGGTGGCACTTTCTCATGTTTATCAGATCAGGCAAGGCATCTCTAACTCCCCTCTCTTCTTATTTCCCAAACTCATTCACTAACATCCCCTCAAGGACCTTGGGATCTGCCCAAGAGTCCATTTTTTCATTCCATTTTGCTTACAGGCCAAGTTGACATCTGAGATTGGCTTAGTGAAGAGAAGCCACATTTCTTGTGTAAAAATAATCTTTGCACAAATCCATCATTCCCCTTACATTTCCACTCCACCAAGTCATATTAACTCTTAATTCTACTATATAGGTCCTTAACTACTTTCCCATCCCTATTCTACAAAAAACTATATAAAAAACCCAAAAATATTTAATATCCCACCCCATGGCAACTATAGCCTAATAAGTAAAAGTCAGGGAGATACCAGGTCTATCTGGGGCCTTGGTATTAACCCTTCCACCTTCGTTTCCCTTGGGATTTATTTAAACCTTTGCTTAAATAAATAACCAAACCACACCCCACCCCGTGCATGCATAACCTTTATATTTCATTGCTATTTGGTCAATGAACAACCATGACGCCAAGCGCGCATTTAACCCTCAAAACATAAAGTCTAAAACCCACCCACCGCCGCGAATAATTAACGCTTATTGCCCATGCATTTTTATTAAACCCCGCTCATCTTCCCCTCCCATCTACCATCAGATCGTCTCTCCCAGATCCGACGGCCCTCGTGCATATCGGGCGCCCTTACATGACAACACCATAGTGCCCGATGGTCGGCGGTTTCATCGTCGTACACCGGGACACTTGGTGGCTCTTCATTGCGTCGGGCCGCCCCTGACAGTTACCGCCCCCGTACCAAAAGCGGTCTGATGCAAACCGCTTACCGCCCTCCCCTATTGCCACTTCGCATCATGACGATGCTGCCACCTCATCGGCCACTGTGCTGCGCCCTGCTGCGTCACCCTGCCATGTCACCCTGCCACATCACCCTGCCGACATCATCATCTGTACTAGGTCCCACTGCTGACATCATGCTGACATCACCCGCTGTACCGCTGACATCACCCACCGTACCGCTGACGTCATCCACCGAAAGGAAAGCGCGCAAGCGTGAAATCGAGGCTTCGGAGGCTTGGAATCAAATTCTGAGGTAGTTTTCGATGCATGATTAGCGCTTAGTGCTAATCACGCATCGACACGGGAAATAGGCCAAAATGGGGAATCTTTTTTCTCAGCGACTGTTTTTGCCGTGAAAGGGCAGAAAAGGGGTAATTTAACAGTTTTTACCACATCAAAGAGAGGAAGAAGCCCCAATTCAATCAGAGAGTATCAGTGAAGTGGTAGAGAGTATCAGATCGACCTTATCAGAGCCGGGAAAGCATTAAAGACCATCCAAACCAAGTTAATGCATACTAGGACATAGTCACAGGCCATTAAAACCGAATCATAACAAATTAAATGGGAATTACAGTCACCTAAGAGCAGCAGAACCGACTAAGAGGTGCAGGTGAGAAGTGAAAGGCGCAATAATTGCAGATTGGACAAGCAGAGCTGCCAGAGGACGACAGATAGCCACATTTTGAAAATGATGCCCCCAACGCAGCATTAGATAGATATTTTCATTACTTATAAGACAAGTTAGGTTAACTGCATTTATTTCCTGAAAAAGATCATCTAGCAGATCTTTGTTGTAGATATTTTTCCTATAAATACAACCCTAAACAGTGTAATAAGGGTTGGTGGGTTGTTTGGTAGATCTTTCATTCTGAGAGTTGCACTGTAAATATTTAAGAACTTCTATAATCAAAGATTGTTGGAATACTTGCATCTGAACTGGCTGGTTGTGCTTTCAATGGCTGAAGAAATTAGTATGGAATTCTCGTGCTTGCTCATGGTTCAATAAGTTGTCCCTCCCTTTGTTTATCAGTTTATACATAGCTGTATCAAACATATATCATAATCTAAATTGCAGGAAAAAAGAATAGACCAGAATTGGTTTTCATGCCCTCTGTGCTCAATTCTTGCAACATTCCATGTTTTCCTCTGAAAAAGTGATGAATATGCATTCTTAATTGCACCTGTTTAAGCTGTTCCTTTCACATATGAATGTTGTCTGGGAATTCTTCATTGCTCCCAGATATCACTCATCCACTTTCCCTCTTTGGCTGGATGAGAGATCCTTAATTGCCTCTCGTTCCCTAACTCCCATTTCACTCTTGTTCCAGCATAAAATCATTGTGCCATGTGTGGCTATCCTGCTCCATATTCCCCTCTTCTACTAGAGAAAAAACACACCTCAGTTCACAGACATGACTCCGTACCCAATGGTTTGAACTTCTTACTCTTTGCATGTCAACTTAGTTTGAATAATATCAACCACCCCATCAATCAAAATCAAATCAAACCCATGTGCCTCATATCTAGCCTAAAATCACCCCTTAAACAAAGTTAAATCCCGAGGAGAGATCCCTCTTTGACTGTTGGTAGGCTAGGACCTGCAGTCCAAAGACTGGTTTGTGGTTACCTCGGCCGTATTCCCTTGGGATTCAAAGGGAACAACCTGAGTGATAACAAAAGGGGTCAATATGAGGGACCATAGGAACCAAGGTGATGGCCATAATGAAAGGGGTAGAGCTCATGTTTTGCTTTAGCCCACATGCTAAATTTATATGCCTCAGCCATCTTTTGCATTTTATGGTACATTTCCTATTGAGATTGGCCAAATTATGTTCTTTTTTGTTTTTTTGAGCTGCATCAACCTCCAGGGCATTGTTCTAGGCGTGACCCAAGGTGTGGGCAAGGGTAGGAAGAGGCTAACTCCTGATGGAACTGATGGAAAAATGTGGATCCGGATGGGAAATATGGTGAATGGAGTCATAATGAGTGGCGGGGGTGATGTATATGGTGTCGGGAAGCAAGACCACGTAACCAAGGTTGAGGTTTCCCATATAGTGCCACCCCTAAAGCTAGTAGACAATAAAGGAGATACTACGAGACTAGGATACAATGTTAACTGTCAAATTAGATAGAGGAGACAAGAGTACAAACCAATCCCACTCTTTCCACCGAATCCTACCAACAATCCATGCCCAAAAGTGTCCATGATAAGTAAAGAGAATCACCCAACTACACAATTAAAAGTCATACCTTAGAGGTCAGGAGGCCCATCTTCAAACATACGATCATAACAAATGGGCGAGGGACCACATGGCTAGCTCAGGTGGTGGAGATAGTGGCACATCGAGTTATCTGGTGGCTGCAAGGGGCTGCTGGTTGCTGACTAAGGACCATCTAGGAGAAATTGTTTCTCCTATGGATACTACCCATAGGGGGTGGGTAACAGTCATCAATCACTACCTCTCCATGAGTTTATTGTGATTAATACCAGGGTCGTAGACCATCCTGATAATTGTGAAGAATTCCTTGCTCCCTTAACTCCCCAACAAGGCATAGACACTAGAGGCCCTCTGCATACTGCCTATAAGTAGAGTGTCCCAAAAATGTGAAATTTCGACCAACTCCTCGAGAAGTTTCTCTACCGGAAAATTGATCCCTTGTACCTCAAGAGTGAACCCTTGAAAGTACGATCCAACTCCTGCTGAAAAGGGTCCTCGTCCACATGAACTAACTCCTCCCTCCTTTGATACCATCAACAAATCGATGAGAAGTGAAATGCTCTTTGCCAAACCGAAATCTAATGGAAGATCTGAGTGGTCTTCTCCTGTAAAGACCAACTCACCCATAATGGTAGCTGAGCTGTTAAGTCCTCTAATGCCAGGGTCCCATGCTAACCCCAAAAGAAAACTGCCATGTCATTGCTGGACCACTCTAATCATAACTAATTGCTACAGCGAAGTACTGCTAAGTGTTAGTGCCCATCTTTGCCTCGTCACTAATACTTGTATGCAACCAATAGACGGGCACCATGTATCATGAATCAATATGGTGCATGCTAAACTTCCCCGCTCCTGCCTAATCACACAACAAACTCTTTTATCCCATCCCCTAGTAATGTACCCAAGTACTGCGTGGAGCCCACACACCCTCATGTAAAAGAGGCCTACCATCCACTGTGCCCCATGCTCGTGCAATGCGTCAAAATGTCCTACCGAAGGTGTGTCATGGAACTCTCTCTTGATGGTCTCCCCAAGTGTGTACTCAGGGGCTGAACATATGCTACCTTTGCAATGGGTCACACCATCCCTAATCCTGTATCTATCAACTCCTACTTCAAACATCTACCTCAACGGGGAATTCTCTTATCCATGATACACTGTGTCTCACCCAACTGTCTCAAGTGTCCCCCATGTGTCCTACTGTATGTGATGAGAGCATCAAAGAACAACAAAAAAAGCCTCTGCCATAGTATTCATGACTATAAAGTTACAAATGCATGGGTCAGTCCCAAGGGCGTGTTCTAGAACCCATATGGATACCCAGGGGTAGTCCTGCGAGTACATTGCTCTCTAACTTTGGTCAGGTGATGTTCCAATTGAAGATAAAACTTCAAGGAATGCTATTCTCCTTGACGATCATCCATCCACTCATCGATCCTACATAAGCTAGGCCCATTGGTATGCCCAATGTCCCAATCAAACGATCTCCCTAGAAGAAATGCTCCAAGATATTGCTGTGCAAAACCATATACAATTGCGTAAAACCATGCATCATTGTACTCCTCTTCATACCTCTGCACACCATGGCATATCACTATACCCCACTGGGTATCACCACCTGCTGCTAGTGCACACCGTAACATCTCGTATCCCGCATGCGCCAATGTATCTACCATCCTGCCAGTCGACTGACTATGATGTGAGTCATATTTCCTTCTCTGTCCTAGTAGACCTAAGTGGCATGACTCCTCACATGCTAATGGGGATGTCATTGCTATGCCAATCCTCGGTGGCTCCTGTGCTCAATACATCAGTGGAAGGACATCATCCCCATATATTGCTTTGTCTGGTGGCATACAAATGCCATCTTGTTTGAATAACTCTTGTTGGGGTGTTGTCGCCCTATTTATACACCCAATGCGACAACGCTCAAGACAGGGGCTGCCACTGTGATCCCTACCCACTCCATTTAAGCTGTCTCCTAAATGCATATTAATTTGAGCCCCTGGATGGAATAAGTGTAGATGTAGATAGGAGGACAGTAAATAAAGGAAAAAGTTGAAAAATTGGGTTTGCTAGTTCAAATGCACCCAAACCAAAAGAAGAAAAAATGCTAGGTAAAGTAGGCTGGGTAAGTAGTTCTATGGTTGCAGAAATCAAGCTATGTGATCCATTTCATATTTTCAAGTGTCATATCTATCCATATCACAGTTTGGTCACACTTTCTCATGTTGATTAGATCAGGCAAGGCATCTCTAACTCCCCTCTCTTCTTATTTCCCAAACTCATTCACTAACATCCCCTCAAGGACCTCGGGATCTGCCCAAGAGTCCATTTTTTCATTCCATTTTGCTTAAAGGCCAAGTTGACATCTGAGATTGGCTTAGTGAAGAGAAGCCACATTTCTTGTGTAAAAATAATCTTTGCACAAATCCATCATTCCCCTTACATTTCCACTCCACCAAGTCATATTAACTCCTAATTCTACTATATAGCTCCTTAACTACTTTCCTATCCCTATTCTACAAAAAACTATATAAAAAACCCAAAAATATTTAATATCCCACCCCATGGAAACTATAGCCTAATAAGTAAAAGTCAGGGAGATACCAGGTCTATCTGGGGCATTGGTATTAACCCTTCCACCTTCGTTTCCCTTGAGATTTATTTAAACCTCTGCTTAAATAAATAACCAAACCACACCCCACCCCGCGCATGCATAACCTTTGGATTTCATTGATATTTGGTCAATGAACAACCATGACCCCAAGCGCGCATTTAACCCTCAAAACCTAAAGTCTAAAACCCACCCACTGCCGCGAATAATTAACGCTTATTGCACGTGAATTTTTATTAAACCCCGCTCATCTTCCCCTCCCATCTACCGTCAGATCATCTCTCCCAGATCCGACGGCCCTCGTGCATATCAGGCACCCTTACATGACAGCACCATAGTGCTCGATGGTCGACAGTTTCAGCGTCGTACACCAGGACACTTGGCGGCACTTCATTGCATCGGGCCGCCCCTGACAGATACTGCCCCTGTACCAAAAGCGGTCTGATGCAAACCATTTACCGCCCTACTCTGTTGCCACTTCGACGCATGACGATGCCGCCACCTCACCGGCCACTGTGCTGCGCCCTGTTGCGTCACCCTGCCACGTCACCCTACCATGTCACCCTGCCACATCACCCTGCTAACGTCATCATCCGTACTAGGTCCCACTATTGACATCATGCTGACGTCAGCCACCGTACCGCTGACATCACCCACTGTATCGCTGACGTCATCCACCGAAAGGAAAGCGCGCAAGTGCGAAATCGAGGCTTCGGAGGCTCAGAATCAAATTCTGAGGCAGTTTTTGATGCACGATTAGTGCTTAGCGCTAATCGCGCATCGATACGGGAAATAGGCCAAAATGGGGAATCTTTTTTCTCAGCGATTGTTTTTGTCGTGAAAGGGCAGAAAAGGGACAATTTAATAGTTTTTACCACATCAAAGAGAGGAAGAAGCCCCGATTCAATTAGAGAGTATCAGTGAAGTGGCAGAGAGTATCAGATCGACCATATAAGAGTCGGGAAAGCATTAAATACCATCCAAACCAAGTCAATGCATACTAGGACAGAGTCACAGGCCATTAAAACTGAATCATAACAAATTAAATGGGAATCACAGTCACCTAAGAGCAGCAGAACCGACTAAGAGGTGCAGGTGAGAAGTGAAAGGCGCAACAATTGCAGACTGGACAAGCAGAGCTGCCAGAGGATGACAAATAGCCACATTTTGAAAAAACTGCCCCCAGCACAGCATTAGATAGATATTTTCATTACTTATAAGACAAGTTAGGTTAACTGCATTTATTTCCTGAAAACGATCTTCTAGCAGATCTTTGTTGTAGATATTTTGCCTATAAATACAACCCTAAACAATGTAATAAGGGTTGGTGGGTTGTTTGGTTGATCTTTCATTCTGAGAGTTGCACTGTAAATATTTAAGAACTTCTGTAATCAAAGATTGTTGGAATACTTGCATATGAACTGGCTGGTTGTGCTTTCAATGGCTGAAGAAATTGGTATGGAATTCTCGTGCTTGCTCATGGTTCAATAAGTTGTCCCTCCCTTTGTTTATCAGTTTATACATAGCTGTATCAAACATATATCATAATCTAAGTTGCAGGAAAAAAGAATAGACCAGAATTGGTTTTCATGCCCTCTGTGCTCAATTCTTGCAACTTTCCATGTTTTCCTTTGAAACATTGATGAACATGCATTCTTAATTGCGGCTGTTTAAGCTGTTCCTTTCACATATGAATGTTGTCTGGGAATTCTTCATTCCTCCCAGATATCACTCATCCACTTTCCCCCTTTGGTTGGATGAGAGATCCTTAATTGCCTCTCGTTCCCTAAATCCCATTTCACTCTTGTTCCAGCATAAAATCATTGTGCCATGTGTGGCTATCCTGCTCCATATTCCCCTCTTATACTAGAGAGAAAACACACCTCAGTTCACAAACATGACTCCGTGCCCAATGGTTTGAACTTCTTACTCTTTTCATGTCAACTTAGTTTGAATAAGATTAACCACCCCATCAATCAAAATCAAATCAAATCCATGTGCCTCATATCTAGCCTAAAATCACCCCTTAAACAAAGTTAAAAATCCTGAAGAGAGAGTCCTCTATGACTGTTGGTAGGCTAGGACCTGTAGTCCAAAGACTGGTTTGTGGTTGCCTCGGCCGTATTCCCTTGGGAGTCAAAGGGAACAACCTGAGTGATAACAAAAGGGGTCAATATGAGGGACCATAGGAACCAAGGTGATGGCCATAATGAAAGGGGTAGAGCTCATGTTTTGCTTTTTCCCACATGTTAAATTTATATGCCTCGGCCATATTTTGCATTTTATGGTACATTTCCTGTTGAGATTGGCCAAATTATGTTGTTTTATTTTTTTTAGCTGCATCAACCTCCAGGGCATTGTTCTAGGCATGACCCAAGGTGTGGGAAAGGGGAGGAGGAGGCTAACTCCTGATGGAACTGATGGAAAAATGTGGATCCAGATGGGAAATATGGTGAATGGGGTCATAATGAGTGGAGGGGGTGATGTATATGGTGTCGAGAAGCAAGACCACGTAACCAAGATCGAGGTTTCCCATATAGTTCCACCCCTAAAGCTAGTAGACAATAAAGGAGATACTACGAGACTAGGATACAATGTTAACCATCAAATTAGACAGAGGAGACAAGAGTACAAACCAATCCCACTCTTTCCACCGAATCCCGCCACCAATCCATGCCCAAAAGTGTCCATGATAAGTAAAGAGAATCACCCAACTATACAATGAAAAGTCATACCTTCGAGGTCAGGAGGCCCATATTCAAGCATACGATCATAACAAATGGGCGAGGGACCACATGGCTAGCTCAGGTGGTGGAGATAGTGGCACATCGAGTTATCTGGTGGCTACAAGGGGCTGCTAGTTGCTGATTGAGGACCATCTAGGAGAAATTTTTTCTCCTATGGATACTACCCACAGGTGGTGGGTAATAGTCATTAGTCACTACCTCTCCATGAGTTGATTGTGATTAATACTAGGGTCATAGACCATCCTGATCATTGTGAAGAATTTCTCACTCCCCGACAAGGCATAGACACTAGAGGCCCTCTACATACTACCTATAAGTAGAGTGTCCCGAAAATGTGAAATTTCGACCAACTCCTCGAGAAGTTTCTCTACCGGAAAATTGATCCCTTGTACCTCAAGAGTGAACCCTTGAAAGTACGAACCAACTCCTGCTGAAAAGGATCCTCGTCCACATGAACTAAATCCTCCCTCCTTTGATACCATCAACAAATCGATGAGAAGTGAAATTCTCTTTCCCAAACTGAAATCTAATGGAAGATCTGAGTGGTCTTCTCCTGTAAAGACCAACTCACCCATAATTGTAGCTGAGCTGTTAAGCCCTATAATTCCAGGGTCCCATGCTAACCCCAAAAGAAAACTGGCATGTCGCTGCTGGACCACTCTAATCATAACTAATTGCTGCAACGAAGTATTGTTAAGTGTTAGTGCCCATATTTGCCTCGTCACTAATACTTGTATGCAACTAATAGACGGGCAACATGTATCATGAATCAATATGGTTCCTGCCTAATCACACAACAAACTCTTTTATCCCATCCCCTGGTAATGTACCCAAGTACTGCGTGGAGCCTAAACGCCATCATGTAAAAGAGGCCTACCATCCACTGTGCCCCATGCTCGTGCAATGCGTCGAAATGTCCTACTGAAGGTGTGTCATGGAACTCTCTCTTGATGGTCTTCCCAAGTGTGTACTCAGGGGTTGAACATATTCTACCTTTGCAATGGGTCACACCATCCCTAATCCTGTATCTATCAACTCGTGCTTCAAACATCTGCCTCAACGGGCAATTCTCTTATCCATGATACACTGTGTCTCACCCAACTATCTCAGGTGTCCCCCATGTGTCCTGCTGTATGTGATGAGAGCATCAAAGAACAACAACAAAAGCCTCTGCCATAGTATTCAGGACTAGAAAGTTACAAATGCATGGGTCAGTCCCAAGGGCGTGTTCTAGAACCCATATGGATACCCAAGGGTAGTCCCGCGAGTACATTACTCTCTAACTTTGATCAGGTGATGTTCCAATCGAAGATCAAAATTCAAGGAATGCTATTCTCCTTGATGATCATCCATCCACTCATCGATCCTATGTAAGCTAGGCCCACTGGTATGCCCAATGTCCCAATCAATCGATCTCCCTAAAAGAAATTCTCCAAGATATCGCTGTGCAAAACCATACACAATTGTGTAAAACCATGCATCATTGTACTCCTCTGCGTACCTCCGAACACCATGGCATATCACTATACCCCACTGGGTATCACCACTTGCTGCTAGTGCACACCGTAACATCTCGTATCCCGCATGCGCCAATGTATCTACCATCCTGCTAGTCGACCGACTATGATGTGAGTCATATTTCCTTCTCTGTCCTAGTAGACCTAAGTGGCATGACTCCTCACATGCTAATGGGGATGTCATTGCTATGCCAATCCTCGGTGGCTCCTGTGCTCAATACATCAGTGGAAGGACATCATCCCCATATACTGCTTTGTCTGGTGGCATACAAATGCCATCTTGGATTTAAGAGATCTGTGGTTTTCAAGATCAAGATCAAGGAGAGACTAATGCAATTATTTAGCCAATCTTTTTATCATTCAATGATCATTAGGAAGATGCACCAAACTTTAATAAATACTTCTGCCAATCAAATCAGCCCACTGCTACTATGAAGACAGTCACAAAATTACTTGCAGATAATGATGATTTAGCCCTTAAGTTAGTATATTGATTTTCCTTTAGCTTCTTGGGTTATTAGGATCAATTTTAGGGCTTCTTTAAGGTGACTATGAGATGGTCATGCCACTGTTATGATTAACTTCATATTTGAGATTTATGACAGTGAAGGAAATGAGAGGTCATAGGATCAAAGCAAACCCCTTAGGCCTAGAGGTCTTACTGCAATGGAAATTTGGATGGTTGAAGCACCGAATGGAAATATTTAGGCCTCCAAACACCTGCAACCACAAAGAATAAGTCTAAAAACAAAAGGAGAAGGCCTTCAAACCCACACGGCTAGGATTGACTAGGCCTCTTAAGCTTGCGACTAAGGCTAGAGAGGTTGATATGTTAAGTGTGAGCCCTCCAAAATTGCATTTGAGATCTAAAAAAATGATGAAACCCTTCAAACGCACTTGCAATCACAAGATATTAATAAAATAGGCTTCCAAATGCAAGAGACTAGGGTTTAGAGACCGTTGAAGGCTTGCGGCTAGGACTAAAACCCTTGCATCTAGGGTGGAAAAGCTCTTTTAGCCCTATGGCTAGGCCAAAAGGCTAGTTTGAGCCTACAAAAATCCTTCATGATGAATATTAGGCCTACAGAACCAATGGTTAGCTCACAAAACCCAAATATTCAAGCCCTAATAAACTAAGAATGCAATGACAATGAAAGGACACTTCAAAACCCTTGCAAAAATTGATTTAAGGCCCAACAGGGTTAGATTCAAAATAGACCATATGCAACAAGTGAAAACCACCACAAACCTTTGCGGTTTCCCTTGAGCAAGTACATAAGTGAGTTATAAGCCACAAGAAGTAATTCTAGCAACCAAAAATCGCTTGCCATACCTTCAGATAACAAATACTTGTGAAAACCCTAGTTTCTGTAGCAAGTAAGCCCTCTAGGGCTAGCGACTCCCACAAAAAGGCTAGACGTTGACAAAATGAGAGCTTGGTCTTCTAGATCAGCGGCTCTAAGGCCTAGATCTACCCTTAGAACCTAAACGCTCTCCCTCAAATGCCTGGACAACTCCTCCTTAAATGACTAAGTGCCCAAACCCTAGCCATCTAGTCTAAGTGAGGTTTTGAACATTCAAACTTAAAACTTGCCTTGAATTCTTGAGTCTTTGGCACCTGCAAGATTTATAAATAGAGCCGATCCCAAGATCTAAAAGAAATTTGAAAATAAAACCCCAAATAATTATTTTAAAAATGGAAAATAAAAATACAAGGGTTAGTAGGGTTACATTCCCAAATTATTTGCAATATCTGCAATAAAATTCAAGCTCTAATTAGCAAATAAATATTTTATAGCCAAAGTAAATTTTGAAAGTAAGTGAGATAGATATTTTTTATTTTAATATACTCGCCAAATCCTGCACCATAAATCGTTAGATCAAGATAAGGAACCAAACAAGGTGTGGTCACCTCAAAGTCTATGTACTTGGGGGTTACCCAAGGGTTGAATCACCTGAAGATCTCTGCACACTTTGATAGATATATTGTTAACTTCAAAAGGGGTTTAGATACACATTTAAAATCCTCAAAATCTAGAGATACCTACTAGATCGAGTGAACAATAAATGTTTCTCTAGAACCCAACACCTAAAGCAAGATACCTGTGCTAATAGATGGTACAACTATTGGCTATTGAAACAACAATATTCAATATTACATAGTTAGAGCATTACGAAAATTCAACACATACCATAAGTCATTGAGAGAAACACACCTTGAATTGAAACCCCAAAGTCTTGTGCTTTATTAAAAGAAATCCAATAGAGCTTAGCTCAGTACATCATCAGTAGTTGTTCCAATGAGGAGCTAGAAAGCTTCCTCATATATAAAATGAGAGGGATAAGCCCATCCAATTGGAAAAATAATGGCTAGTAGCTCGATCCATGTTTTGATCCTTGTAAATTTTTTTCGAAAACTAGATAAGCTGGCACAAATCTCTAAAAGAATTTGATTTTCCTTGTTTTTTGGACTGGAGGGGTCAAACTTTGACTTCCAGACCCCTGGAGGATCTTCAAAAATAGAATTATCATTACTTGTGCTCGGTCCAAAAAATTCAATTTTCTGGGAAGTGATCTTGGGTCCAACAAATTGTTTGAATGGACCATCCTACCTTGGAAATGAGGCTTTTAATTTTGACTTGAATTTTTCCTTTTGAAAAATAGCCTCAATTTTTTTATAATTTTTCCACTTGGAGAGTAATTAGTTTTTCCTCTCATTTTATTTTTTAGACAATTCTGGCTAATTTTATTTTTATTTTTGCCAAAAATCAAATAATCCTCAAGAGAGGATTACAAATATTTTCCCACCCTCTAAGTGGGTCAAAAACTATTTTGGTAATGGTGTTCTAATTATGAGGAACCATTCACAAAAATAATTCCTAAGCAACACTTTTACATTAAGATATTACAATAAACAGCCCTTAGTAGGGGAATTTTACACATAGACACAACCTCTTTAAACACAACCAAATTCTTTGACACAAGGCACATGATCTAGTATGAAAAAACGCATTGACTTGATAACGCTAGGACTCACTTAAGACCTCATCAATGAGTTCCACCCTAGCTTTGGTGTATATTTGGGAGAAAAACTCTTCCAATTATTCGTGTTTACAAATACAAATAATTTGGGGAGTCTAAAAAACTCTCTAGGGTGAAACCCTTTGTTAAGAATCATAGGCTTACCTAGGTGTTCTTACATGGCTTAATAGACATACTAGAATAATTTTACAATAAGATAGAAACATTTGGGATTACAATAACAAATTGGAAGCTTCATTGTGATAATGATTCTAAATTTTTTTATCCTTATGACAGGTACTCTGCTTCTTGGAATTATTGACATGTACATGGTCAACACGAGGCATGTTGACCACCCTACAACCCCATGCATGAGCGATGTGCCAAGGCATCTCCCAAAGTATTCATACTCCTCCATCAAACCAGCCCACCACTAGCGCTGACCAGAACTCTAGTGGAAATGTTAAGGAACATGAGTGTTTGGTCACTAGGTCAATCACCCTCTCAATGCCATAGTCATCCTTCACACCTGGTGACTGATTGAAAGCCCCACCTATATCCCAATACCAACTAGGGTCTCCAGTATCCACTCCATGCGTGTTAAGTGAACTTGGATCCCATATGGATGCATCCTCATGTGAAATATATCTATCTCCACCTCCTATGGATGTATAATTAGAATTCTCTAGAAGATACTTCTATGCAAGTGCTAGTTCATTTAGGTGCTCCTTGTGCTCTAGTATCACCAGAGGCTCCTCTATCAAATCATGAGTGCCTCTAAAAGCTTGTTGTGTGATGGTTTCCATAGTTAATTGGCTATCTGCTATGGAGGATGAAGAACACACATAACTCAACTCCATATATAGCTACTCAACTTGCAACTCTGATTCTTGAAGGGCCATCTGAGTGCTCTTCAAGGACTCATGGGCAGTCTCAAGCTCATGTGTAAGCTTGTCAACTTCCTCACCATTCCCTACTAGTGCATCATGATATATCTTAGCAAGCATGAGTAGGTGATCTCTGCCTAAGATGAGGTGTAGGTAGTTATACTTCATCTCTACCAATGCCTTTTTGAGGATCTAAAAATTTGCAATTGAAGGCTCTCCTACGAAACTGTTATGTGCCACTGCACTTCTCCAACAACAGTCTATCACCAATACCAATGTATCATCATAATGCCTCATGGTCGCCCTAATCTTGTTTGCATTCATCTTCAATTTGTTTTCCAAGTTATAGGAATAAGTAGGCTTCCGAGCAACATCTACGCCATCAACTAATGGGTTTGGGTTTGCACTGTCGACTACTTGTGCGTTATCATCTTTGCACAGCTCTTGGGAATCATCATCAACTATTGTAGCCTCATGATTTTCTTTGTACCCATCATCTAACTCAACAATCTCGCTAAGTGACAAAAAACATTCTGTAGCAATTTTTGATTCCCTTTCATCTGAAACTCTCGTTCCAATATGTTGGAGTGAATTTGTGATAGCTTCATTTTCAACATGTGTGAAGTTTCCCAATTTGTCCGGGAGGTTTGGTCATGGTTTTCACCTTCAATCCTTGCTTCTTGGTCCCTGACTACATTTTCATCTTTCGATTTTCTATTCATTTTTCTATTCACTGCCTTTGATGACAACCATGCTTCCATATGCTTTGTCACCTTTGCAAAGTTTTTGTCACAATTTTCAAAATTTTGGCCAAACAGTTCTTCTTGACTTGGAACCATTTTTCCCTTGTTATAGTCTTCCCTTTAAACCCAACAATTGTCCAAGAACATGCTTTGATACCACAATAAAATTCCGCCTAGGAAAACAACTCAACAAAACTGTAATTTTTGGGTTTAATTGTTTGTTTCTCAATGAAACATTTTGTCAAATAGTTCAATGACCCACTACTATATATGCATTTTTTCACAATTTTAATTAAAATTTCATATAAAATGACCACCATACAATAAGGAAATATTTTTTAACCTCCAAATCTGATTTATGTTAAACTCAGGTATTTATTTGATATTGATACATGACTAAACAATGATGAATATGAGCAAAAGAAACAATAATATCAATTCAACATAACATGGAAATGAGTTATGGAAACATACAATCCTTAGATTTATTTGTAGCTTGTTGACCCTGTCGCCTACACCTACCTACAAGTTAGTGAGAAAAGCTTTCAACCCCACAAGGTGTGGTCAGTGGCAGAGAACTCAGAGAAGGGGTTGTCACAATAATCCTAATCTCTCTGTTTGAGCTATCTCCTAGGTTAGCTAAGGGGGGTGGTCCCTAATGAAAAGTTAAGTTAAAAGATGTGAGTTTCTAGGAGAGTGTTATAGTGAAAATGGATTACTTTTAAGGATTTATGAGCAAATATGAAATGAGCAACATGAAATAACAATGCCAATCATTAATATGATTAAACAAACCATAAAACCAGTGCCTTATAAGGAATTTTCTCAACAATTTAAAGATATATTTGCTCAAAGTAAAATGCAATGCTCTCAAAAGAGAAAACAAAGTAACTCTGAAATGTAAATAAGAATTGTTAGCATAAAATATGTAAGATACAAAATGCTTTTGAGATAATCAACTTTATAAATCAAAACATGTGAAACATATCTTGTCAAAACCCAAAAAATTAGTAATTAACTTGGAAATGTAAAAGAAAAGAAGTGTTAAACCAAGACATCAATATGCAATTAGACTTAAAACATGAAGAAAGCACTTGTTTGAAAGAATTACAATACTTTCTTTTGGAATAGACTTTGCATATGAAAACTCAAACCATCAAGAGACAAGTAAAGTAAATGTAATGGAAAGTGCTCTTGGTTAATTTTATTAATTAGCTCTACAACAAGATTACAATTTAACTCTTCAATCATCAGACCTCACCCTTTCCCAATGATATGGATCTCACAATGAGGAGTCAATAGAGGAGTAGAGGATCCCTAAGATGTCCAATTCAACCAACTTATGTTGGAGGTAAAATTTTAATGAGGCTTGGGGCCTTCCTACACTAAAATGGCCAGATGAAATGCAAATTGTGTTAATTCCCCAAATTAAAATAATGATACATGCAAATGCTTCGAAGAGATTGATTTGCAATGCTTGAAAATGAAATAGTATTTAATATAAGTTGCAACTATAATTTCAATTGGAGGAATAAAATTATCTTACAAGTGTTGCATGTGTTTCGTCAATGAATTAAAATGATACAAGTAATTTGCTTGAAAGTAAAATTTGTTTCAAATAGACAATGACAATAAATTGCTCCAATATTCAAGATAACAATGTAGCATAAAATTGAAGCATGTTTTCAAGTGCTCATGAAACAATTTACCAAGGTAAATGGAAATGAATCAAAGTTTGTTAAGAATATAAAATGCTTGCATGTAAAGGATGAATTGCCGAAAGTAGAGTGTAAGCTTGTAGCTCCAAGAAACAATGAGAAAGAAAATGCAAAGCTCAAATGAAATTGTAACAAACTTTAACTTAATGAAATGTGATAGTGAGGTTGTGTTAATTCCCAATTAAAGCATGCATGTAAGTGAATGAAGTATGAAAGATTAAACCATGCAAATGTCAAACCACCCAAGAGAAGCCTCCTTCCAAATGGGGAGATAGGATACCATGGGAGAAATCCCAAGATCCCACAAGAAAATTAGATCTTTTATTAATATTACAAAGAGAAGAGGGTCCTTCAAAGTCCTCAACTAAACTTCAAGTAGAGTCCTTATAATAATTGCTTGAAACTTGGACACTAGACCTTCTTTCTTGAGAAAGTAGTGAAAAGAACTCACAAAACTTATGCAAGGGAAACAAGGTGTGAGTTTCTTCCAAATGCCCATGGCTTAAGAAGGAAAATGGGCAGCCCTCTAGTGAACTCGACTTGGCCAAAATAAGTCTCAAAAGGGCTCACAACATCCTTATAAATCGAACCCCCAACACTTGCGAAAGGTCCTGCAAACACTTGTTAGATGTTGCGGGAAGTTTCTCTTTAAACTCTGTCACACAAGAGTTAGCAAAACAATCCAAACAATAACTGCAACATAAATTAAGTATTAATGGAAAAATCAGCAAGATAAAATGTATATGTACAATTATAATTTACAAAAGGCTAAGCTAAAGAGTGAGAGTAAACTCTCATCTTTGCTTAGCCATATTCAAGCTCTTAGATATAAAATGAAAGAAATGAAGTACAATGTTTTTTAAAAGAGATCTAAATTTAGAAGTTTTCGGCTTGTGTACAAGCTATGTGCTGAAATCTCTGCAAAACCACTTTCTAAGATAAGACTATGATGTTCAAATAACAAATGAGAGCTCCTTTAAGAATCTATCAAGAGTGGGTTGGTCTTTCCAAAGACTTCCCCTCACGCTTGATTTTGTAATCCCAACAAGATGTTCCCTCTACAAAACTTCAATCAAGAATTAGTTCCATATAGATTTAGCAATAAACAATGATAAGAAACCCTAGAGATTTATTGAAAACCTAAGTTGCAGGAAACGTTGGAGAAGGGTCTGTTTCCGGATGGAAATGAGGAAACTCATACTGTACGGCCTGGAAACTCATTTCTAGCTGTATTGGCCCGTTTCTCGAGGAGGAAACGTGGCCAGTATGATCGGAAACACGTTTCTCCATTATTTTTCATTTTCATCCTTTTACTTAAATTTTTAACATTACCATGAAATGACTCAGGATGTTTGAGATTCATTTCGCTCTCATTGGATTTCATATGAAGAAAATAGAATTTTAGATTTCACTCAAAATCCAATAGAGTTATTTGTTTTTCAGGATTTCATGATTAGGGGGATTGCAATGTTTCCATTGGATTTTGTCATGTAATAGGGGTATGGAATTTGTATTTAATTGAGAGAACCAAGCTCTCTATGCAAGGGAGACTCCCAATAATCAAGAGCATGTAGGGTACTAGGGTATGGAACTTGTATTTAATCAAGAGCACTAAGGCCGTTCGACTATGTAGGAGGAGACTCCCAATCAAGCACGAGACAAGAAATTAGAAATTTATCATGGCTGATTTTGGATATTGCTATTTTCATTATGTGATCATTCATGAGTAAATGTGATGTAAATTTAGAGACTTATAGTTTATGCATTGACAATTGACAATTGAATTTAACATAATGTAATAAATTAGAATGTATCATATATGCTTTATGATTGCACATATTTCTTTAAATGTCCTAATATATATATATATATATATATATTATATTATATATATATATATAATGCATTTCCTCGTTTCCAAAATTTGGGGGGGTCACATTTCGTACCCGTGCCTATTTCGGAAAACTCGTACCCGTTTCCTCGTTTCATGCAACTTAGTTTAAAACCAGCTAAAGCATTCTATACCTAGAGCATACTTCTAAATCAAATGTCAATGCAAGATAGCTCTACATTAACAAATCTACAAGAGAATATGGAAGCAAATTAGATCAAAGCATGAGTAAAAGGAATTATATCAATGCTCAACAATCCATCACACTCGAAAAAGAGGAAAACTTCATGAATGAAACCCCAAAGTCTTTATTGATATTTCTGAAAGTGTACAAGGTAGCAACACTTCTGCAAGCACAATAGCTAGTAACAATATTATACAATGTGAGATCCCATGGCTCTATTATATAGAGAATTGGGAGCAAATCCCAATGAAGAATAACAATGACAAATGGCATTGGAGCTAATCCTAATGTAGAATTGATTAAACAAGTGGCATGAGGTGACAATCCCAAAGACAAATTCGAATTTGTTGAATGGAGCTCCAATGCGACGTGTAAAAATCGAATTCTTGCAAGTGGACATCATTTTCTTCTTCCCTTATATGCCAAATTTGAATTTTATGGTGGAATGACAAGTGCATATGGGTGGTAACCCATGTGGGGACAATTTCCCCCAAAAATATCCACCAAATGTTTTCCCGAATCCTCCCAAATGTGCATTAACTTCACAAATTCGAATTGCCATGCAGCTTTTTCATCTAATGCTAGAAATTCAATTTTATTTAAGTACATGTCATTTTCTTGATTTTAGGAGTCCACATCACCTTGAGACTTCACTTTAACTCCCCCATAATTTTCCACCTCATTTCCATAACATTTAGCATGTGTGAATATTTATTTTTCTCCATTTATTTAATTTTTGGCTTAATTAATTGCCAGATTTCCCACTAAACTTAGGAAAAGAG
This sequence comes from Pinus taeda, assembly GCA_000404065.3. Lineage (NCBI taxonomy): Eukaryota > Viridiplantae > Streptophyta > Pinopsida > Pinales > Pinaceae > Pinus > Pinus taeda. The sequence continues at coordinate 33,524 of APFE031410120.1, read as the reverse complement.
GGTTTTGAAGGTCCAAAACACATTATTAACCCCTCAAAGTGGGTTATAGTAGAAAATTGAAGGTGAGAGGTGTAAGTTTGATTACTCATACCCCATTCATCTTCTCTAGAATACACTTATTACAATTTAAATACAATTTTATTTGCAATTTTTGACTTGCAGGAAATATAAAAAAATTAAAAAATGACTACCTAGACCTAACCAAATTCCACGAAACTTTTTGTGTGATCTAGTATGGTAATACACATTGACTCTAGACACTAATATGTGTCAGGGGCTCAACCTTCAAACTTTCACCCCGGATTTGGGGTAAAACGTGAGTGAAAAAACCCAGAAAATTATCCGCATATGAAAAAAAAAGGGATAATTAACCAGATAAAAAAAACACTCCAAGGTGTACTCATTTGCTAATCGAATCCCAATATCCTAGGCTTGTTATAGACTCAAAACTCATCATTACTAGTATCACTTATTACAATTCCCCATAGGGTCTGGAATCTGGGTGCAAGAAAGATGATGAAAAGATAGTAGAGTAAAAAAACTCTGTTGACTGACGATATATGATGGTACAAGTGTCCTCTGGATCATCCTTGGGCATGGAGTCGTCAACATAGCTGAGGTTACAAAAGGCAACTAGATATGAAAACTCTGATTTGAACCTCATTAATACACCAACAAGGCATAACACAGTGTAGCAGTGGATTTGAAGATGGATGGTAGCTTTCCAATAGCCAATATATACTCAGAAATTCGTTCCAAGGGAACAACTTTCTAGTATAGTCATATAATCATATTTTTGACCTCCTTTTTGTAGCTATATAGCCTTTCCACAAGCTCAAATTTATTATCAGACTTGTTTCCTCTAGCAAAAGTCAAGCTCGACCCCATTGGAAGATTGGTACATGCAGATCTGAAGCTACATGGCCAACAGACTAGGAGAAGAGATACAACCTCATTTTACTAGGAAACTCGGCGTGTGACATAACAAAGTTTGTCCCACAAAGCAGTGAGTGCGTTCCACGAGCAATATGATGATTTCATCCCCTTTTCTCTAGTGGAACTTGGCTAGGGAATGAGTCACTAACTCGACCCTTTGATCAGAGATGAACTTGTCCCCTTGTCAAGGGATTTCGACCTCTAACAACCCTTTTAGGTGCAACCCTCTAAACACTGGTTCAAATCCCTCTTCTTGATTAGAACTTAACGAGATTTGGTGTGGGTCTTGGTCTTCAGTATATTTGTCTCCCACCTAAAAAGATTAGATAGAAAATACTATGTAAGAAAATGAAATCAACTCACAACAATGGAATACCTCATTGTCTCTAGCAAATCTTCTTCTGCAAATGGTGAAATTTGAGTGATTTCACTCCTTGAACTAGTTAGAGTGTATAGTTTCAACACCCAAACCAGCTATGGAAGCTAGGGTTTCCAAACCCTAAGATTCTTCTAAAAAAACATTCTCCAAGTGCTCTTTTCTCAAAAACACAAATGCACAAATGAGGAGATACCCCCTCATTTGCCTTTTTTAACTCACTTACGTTTTCCCTCCAATTAAATATTAAAAGCACTTTTCCTTTCTTTATTTAATAAGGTGACTTTTATAAACTAAGTAAAGTCACTTTTAATGCCAGAAAATGCTTAATTCATCTCTGTGGTCACACTAGCCACCCAAATCCCCTTTTCATCATCCTTCCTTGTAGACCTCTTCACCCCAATTTCAACGAGGTATTACACTAAGGTCTTTCTCCAAGTAATTGGCCTGCAACAACACACTAAGCATAATTAATTAAAATATCATTGTTGAAAACTCTGTTTTACAAAAATCGTCAAAATTCCACAGAACCAAAAATACACACTGGGGAATTGATCTTGATGATGAAATGTGGTAAGCGATCTTAGTCATGTTGAAACATGTAACTAGTATCAATCTTCATAATTATATTTAAGTCATGATGTAATGTACTTGTCAAAAAGAAAGAAAAATAAAATTTATTGTAAAAGAAAAATGATTTAAGCATGGGTTTCATGCTTTATTATTTTTGTTTCTAGGTCAAGCCTCCATTGAAGGCTTCTAGGATTGAATCATAACTTCATTGTCAATATCTAGACCTTTCTTGGGTTTTGCATGTCAAAGAAGAAAAATAAATTTTATGTAAAAATTGTTTGTCACTCCATCAAGTTGACCCTCAACAAATCCTTCAAGTCAGCCTCAAAAGTACAACCTCAAACTGCTATATATAGCAAATAAGCTCGACCTAGTTTGGAAGTATGAAAGAAGTATTAAATATGCTATTGAGAAGAAAGTAACAAGTGCAAGGAGCCAATCATGGAGTAAGGAGATCAACGGAGAAGTAAATTTGTACTCTCTTTGTCACATGTGTAAAGAAAAGGCCTGTAAAGATTGGAGGATTGTAGTCACAGCGCAAAGTTGTAGCGGACCAAAGTACAGTTGCAGAGGACCGAGTCTATAATGGAGTAGTGAAGTTGCAGGGATGGAGCAATGAAGTTGCAGGGCTGAGGGTATAATATAGGCACACTTGTGTTGACTTTGGAAATTTGACTTATCTTTATAAGAGGTTGACTTGATGGATGGAGAGAGGTCTAGGTCTTGATCAAAGGGTCTTGGTTGGCTCATTTGACTTGGTTCTTGAAGAAGAGAAGAGTTTTGGGGTTTTCCCCTCAAAGAGGCATTTTGTTAATTTTAGGCAACAATGGTATGTTCCATGCTTAAGAGCAATTTTACTTCAATTTCTTTATTAGCCCAATATCAATATCCAATTTAGCAATCACATCAACATGATAGTAAAATGCAGATAGAACATAAGCATAAACAGTAGAAGACAAGTTAAGACAAGAGGACACAAGATGTGCCACCAACCAAGGACAAACCCCAATGTGGGGAAACCCTTGATCAATTCTTCTTATAGTCTTCAATAGTTTAGTAGATAGAGATAAGACAATTTACAAATATGATAATTTATAATAGCAACAAAAGAGCCCTAACTAGAAAAGTCAATGCTGGTCAACAGGGCAGATTTGACCCTCAACAATTTGGTCAACTTCAGTCAACTTCGGCCTCCAAACAACAAGATGAATCAACCCTCAACATAGTCCAAAATCAGCCTAGTCAAAATTTGGTCAAACAGTTAACCCTAGTTGCAGTCAACGCTGGTCAAACTATCCTAGAAATTCGGTCAATGCAATCAATGCCCAAAACAGAAAATTTGCCTTCCTTTCCTTCTCACGTGTGGAGAGAGAGGCTGCCCAGAAATCCATACCTAATCAATGAGGAGAGAGAGAGATGTGTGAAGATGAGTGTGTCCAAATGAGGCTAAGTAACCTTCTATTTATATGCATCATTGAGGATGAATAGACATGACTATTGGACCTCTGAGCCTACATAAATTTGTTGGTTGACCTTGACAATTTGTCCATAATCAAAATAAATTCATAATTTCATTTGTACATGTCAGAATCAGATGATCTCTAGATCAATCCTACACCTCTCAGAGAGAGGAATCCAAGAAAAATATCAGCTGCCATAAAAAAGATGACCCATGTCGAGTTTGGCCCTAGTTGCCAATTTTAACACTCCCTCTCAACTAGGGAGAGCTCCACCTGCTAATCCATCTCTGCCAATCTGTACTATCTCTGCCATCAATGCACTACTCTGCTTTGCTAAACTATGAAGAAGAAGAAGTGATCGAGAATGTATCATACCATTCTCTACTGACCCGAATTTGTTGATTTGGGGTAGCATCGGATGTGCTCTAACCACGAAAATTGATGGACAGGCTAAGGCACATGAGATCTCCAATACCTAAAAAGGGTTTGGGCAGATTCTAAACAGTTTGGGAGATATTAAAATAATTAACATTTTTAAATGGAGTCCCTAAGTCTAAACTTAGGGAAAATAAAATATTAATGTGAATTAATATAAAACTGTGTTAGAATGGTCCAAAAGTCATGGATCAAGCTAGATCTAATCTTAGCCGTTGATTAGGAACTTAATCTCGGCCATTGATTTGTCAACGAGAAAAGTATAAGAGGAGGCTTGAGGGTCACTTGGAGAACACACCAACAGATCGGGATTTCGACTTTCTGGGGCTGGGTTTGCTGAGAAATTTGAGAGAGTGATTATAGTTGCAGCTGAGGGGCAGTGAATATAGAAGAAGAGAGGCAGAGATAGCACTAGGAGGATCAACACAGTAGCTAGAGAGAGGGACGCAGAAGCAGCCAAGTGTTCACGCAAAGCCAACCAGGGCTCACGCAGAGGCAACCAGGAGCTGTGCAGTGCCTCAAAGGGCCAATGTGTGTGACACAGAGGGCTAGAGGGCTGACGCAGTGCCTCCAGAGGTTGATGCAGGCTAAGCCAGAGTAACGTTGGGCTAACACTGGGCCAGAGAGGCTGACGCAGTCCCTAGAGGGTGACGTTGGGGTTTCGTGGGGTAGATTGGAGCTGTGGAGTTGTCAGAGTGTTTATCCAGGGTTTTAGCAGGAATATCTACTTCCGCGTAGAGAGGTACTACTGCTAAGATTTTTCTTTGTTGGGTGAGCCAGATTTAGCACCTAGATTGTATCTTGAAACTGCTTAATAAAGCAAACCCTCAGACAGTTGCACCGGTTTCCCACATTGGATTTTTCCGGGGACATTAGTCCAAAAACAATGGTGTCACTTGTGTGCTTGTTTCTATTTCCTTCAGTTGATGATCTGTAATGTGTTGAGCATATAATTGTATTTATTTCCAGTATTTACATGGTAAATAACTTGTTAATTAGTAGAACAGGTAGGTAGGAATAAATTAGTAAAGTGCATGAAGGGTTTCTAACATGTCAGACTTAGAAATTCCAACATGGTATTAGAGGGTGGTTGTAGATCACATGAGAACTAAGGACATCAACCGAACAAAGTAGCAACAATAGAAAACAATTGTCCTGAGTGACAGAAGTTGTTCCTAGCAGAGTAACAGCAAGGAAGGGGTGATGCAGTGCCTACATCATCAAGATTGAGCCAAGAAGAGGCAGCACAGAGGCTAAGGGAGGCAAAGGCAGGCTCACACAGAGGTCAGGAGGGCTGACATAGTTTGCTGAGGAGGTTGATTTGCCGGTGTCAGGATTGCGCAGAACCTAGGAGCTCTAACCTTTAGTTTGCTAGGGTTTAGGAGGCTGTGGGTAAGTTGCAGAGTGGAGCTAGTGGGGTGCTATAGTCAGAACAATACCTGATAGGGCAAGGCCAAGGTAGAGGGAGTTGTTTTTGAGGTGGATTTCTAGACAAGGAATCCAGATTAGTGTTGTAGTTGCACAACCGATTGGAGCGGGGCATCTCAACATTGACAAAAGGGTTTCCAGGAGGGAAATCGAGGCTTAGAGGAGTCATACCGAGAAATTCTAGGAGGGAAGTAGAGGAGCAGCGAAATGGCACTACACGGAGTAAGAGACCAGGACAAACTATGGAGCCTCAAACTTCATAGTCTAGAAGGCCAAAATCTTATCCGCACTACACAGGAATCATGTTAAGCACTTCGCATTGAGGACGATAGCTATCCTAGTTGACCCAGTTGATAATGATAGGTACAAGGATACAATGGCAAGGGCTAATAGTATCATCCTTGACGGGGTCAAGGATCATATAGTACAACATATTGTTGAGAAGAACATGACACAGGAGATGTGGGAGGCCCTAACCAAGTTGTATCATCATACTTCCGTGCAGAGGAAGATGCTACTAGAAAATCAGCTACGATCATACTAGATGCAGAAGGGAGAATAGATCGACCCATTCCTCGGTTGATTGAAGGAGATCCAGGATCAACTTACTTCCATAGGGGCAACGCCGGATCAAGAATTGATGGTGAGAACAGCCCTAAATGTAGTCTCAAAAGACTAGGATTTATTTGTCTAGAGCATGTTGGGCAGGGAAACCCTTCTAGATTGGGAGGAAATGTGGGCTACTCTTCACCAAGAAGAGATCAGAAGGCTGAGCAAGGAGGGAAGCAGCGACAATGGGATCAGAATCAAGAAGGAGGAGGAGGAGGATGTCGCCCTAGCATCTGAGGGAAAGCAGGAGAAATGAAAGAAGGACCTCTCCAAGGTCAAATGCTTCCAATGTGGGGAGCTGGGTCATTATGCGACCCAGTGTCCAAGGAAGAAGAGTAAGGGAGAGGCCTCTGAGACCAAGGCAGCGCCAACAAGGGCATAGAATGAAGTGGAGATAGACAATGATTGTGCCATGAGTGCACACACACCGATTGAGCAGAAGTGGTGAGACATCGAGCTGTAGTCAGGCAGACTACAGGCGATGAGGGGCAGGATCCTTGAGGTACCCAACCTCTTGGATTAGTGTTAATTTTAGGTATGTTCTATGCTTAGAGCAATTTATTTCAATTTTCACAGCTAGCCCAATATCTTTTCCAGATTAGCAATCACATTAGCATTAAAGTAAACTGTAGATAGAATATAAACATAAATCGCAGAAGACAAGCCAAGACAAGAGGACATAAGATGTGGCGCTAGCCAGGGACAAACCCCAATGTGGGGAAATCCTTGATCAAATTTTCTTATATGTTCTTCAATAGTTCAACAGAGAGAGAGAGAGAGAGAGAGAGATAGTATGTTTACAACAGAAGTCAACTCTTTCACTTATCTAGATAAGAGCATAGATCATCTCTAAGAAGATGATACATGAGATCAGTTGAGGACATGCTGCTTCAACTGATTCTCCAAGGTGACTCCACCTATCGTTGTGCTACATTTCGTCATCATGTTATACCTCACCGTGTTGCACCATGTTGCACCCATCATCACTATGCTGCATCTCATCATGCTTTGTTAATCATGACTATACCCATCACTGTACTGCAGTATGTGTCATTGCTACACCATGTTGCCATATTGACCTATGTGTTGGCTGCATCTTGCTTGCTTGTTGTCCCTAGCATGCTTGTTGTCCTTTGCATGCTTGTTGTTGTATGATTGTTGTCCCTTGCATGCTAGTTGTAACATTGCATGCTTGGTGTATTTGCTGCTAAGTACCATACAACTGTCCCAATGTTAGTTAGTTGTCCCTTGCATGTTCCTCTCCTTTGGAGATAAATGCTCAGGCTGTTCCGATAGTTTCAGCAATTTCATCTGTTCTCGGCAATTCTGGCAGTTTCGGCAATTCCAGCTATTCTCGACAGTTCCGACAGTTCCGGCAGTTCCAGCTTCTGCCCTCTGCATCAGCTTTCTCAGCTGTTCCGGCTGTTCCCGACTGTTCTGGCTATTCCCGACAATTCCAAGAATTTCAGCTATTCCCGGTAGTTCTAGCTTTTCCTGGCAGTTCCGGCTATTCCCAGCAGTTCCAACAATTTCCGACAGTTATGGCTTTACACGGCAGTTCCAGCTTTTGCCCTATGGATTAGGGCAACATTATCCCTTAGGATCTCTCCTCCTACTAAAACCTAAAGACAAGTAGAGAGGAAGACATCCCAAGTGTGTTGAAATGACTTAAAGGCCACCTCTATTTATACTAAAACGTTGAGCACAAGTGGGATTTATTTGGTTGTTGGCTGACCTTGACGAATTGTCCCATAACACATAAATTCATATCTCCGTGAATACTTATCAGAATTGGATGATCTTTAGGTCAATCCTACACCTCTCGATGAGAGGTATCCAAGAAAAATATCAGCTTCCAATTTTAACACTCCCTCTCAACTAGGGAGAACTCCATCCATTGATCCATATGTCCGACTGTACTATCTCTACCATCAGTGCCCTTCACTGCTCTGCTCTGTTGAGCTCTACTTTGCTTTGCTCTGCTCTGCTGAACCATGATGAAGAAGAATTGATTGAGAATGTCTCATACCATTCTCTACTGACCTGAAGTTAGTTTCATTTGAAGAGAGTGTGTCACATCACTCTTACTGGCTCGAAGCCAGTTTTATTGATCCCAGATCAATATCACAAGAGAGTGTCTCAAACCACTCATACTGATCCCAGATCAATTTCGTTGATCCCAGATCAATGGAGGTCATCCTAGCATAGGGAGTACGGTAGACACATCGATGCATCCATCTATAGTACTACTATGGTCCCTAAGCCCATTTCCTTTCTCATTGATCAGATGAGAGGTACTTCCCATGAGTTCCAGACTGCGTAGGTAGGATGCCTCGACAGGAGAACTAATCATCCTGTTCACAGGAGAACGAATCATCCTGCTCCACAGTTGCCATGGGAGAACTAATAATCCTGGCCCACAGGAGAACTAATCATCCTATTTCACAGTTGCCACGGGAGAACTAATCATCTCAGCCCACAGGAGAACTAATCATCCTATTCCACAGTTGCCACGGGAGAACTAATCATCCTGGCCCACAGGAGAACTAACCATCCTGTTCCACAGTTGCCACGGGTGAACTAATTATCCCGGCCCACAGGAGAACTAATCATCTTGTTCCACAGTTGCCACAAGAGAACTAATCATCCCGACCCATAGGAGAACTAATCATCCTGTTCCACACTTGCCATGGGAGAACTAATCATCCTAACCACAAGAGAACTAATCATCCTGTTCCAAAGTCGCCACGGGTATCACAGGGGAAGGTTGAACCTGTCATCTTGTACATAGCGCACCACCAGGGGAGGGTGAGTCGCCCTGTGGTCATATGTTGCTCCAGTAAGTACCCCAAGCCCCCCGGAGCTCCCAGAGCTCAATGCATACAACATGCAGGACCCTTATAAGAAGGTCCCTCAACGACTCCAAGTCGTTCAGGAAAGTCACAAATTTGACCTTTCCCCGGGGCTTTGACAAAATGTCTGCAACTTGTACATCAATCTCAATGCGATGGAGCCTCCTCGCTCATCGACTTACCATATCCCAGATAAGGCAATATTTGATGTCTATCTACTAGAGCAATCATTAAATACGGGATTCCTCAATAATCAAATCCCCACTCTGGTTGTCATAGAGAATCATAGTGGTATTCATCATGTGTACAAACAACTCACTTAAGAGCTTTTGCAACCATGTAGCTTTACACAAGATCATACTCGTAGCTATGTATTCAGTCTCAGTGGTGCTTATAGAAACCGACTTCTGCTTCCTACTCATCCATGATATCGAACTAGAATCCAAAGAGAACCAACACTGAGAAGTGCTCTAGTGATCCTCCACACTACCTGCCCAGTCAGCATTCGAATAATCATGCAGTTTCATATTTTTGGCAGTGTATCTCAATCCACGAGAGATTGTGCCTCGAAGATACCTCAGAAGATTCTTGGCACTAATCCATTGAGGCTCAATCAAATATGAGCTCACCATGCTAACTACAAAACATATATCCGGACGGAAGTTCACCAAGAACATCAACACGAATGAGTTTATGAAACTCAGAGGCATTTCCAAAATCTGGTCCAACATCACTACCATATAACTTCTGAAAGTTAAGATCCTCGAGGTAGTCACAGGCTTGCAGTTTATCATTACACATCCAGAATCCAACTCCCTCTTACTTCTGCAAATGAGAGGGTCTACACCTGTCAGAAATAGGTCGTCCTCATAAGGTGTTGGTATGAGAGGTCTATCATCCACAACCTTCAAACAATGGTTTGGATCAGCTTCACTCTTAGTGAATCTCAACTTCATCTGACTGCTATCAATCCTCTCATACTGCACCCGATGAGTTTTGCTTCAAGTCATAGAGGGCTTTCTTCCACCTACATAAGTGAGATTCCTGATCATCAATCTCAAACCCCTCGGGTTGTTCAAAACTGGTGGACCTACTACATGAGGGGAATGGTCCCCTTGTAAGATTTTCCTTCGGTACATCTCAAACATGTACTTTGATGCTCTTTTTGAATTCAGGCATCCCTGTCACCATCTCACTCACAGACCTCCAGTGCTATGTGTCAATGGACATGGTCCCCAGTGGACTTCCTGCAACTTGATACAACCCTGAACTCAAAAACATCTTTGAAAATTCTATTTTCAAACACGTACCTTTCCATTGATGAGTGCCACCTCGTAACCTTTGACTTCCATTGCTGAAATGGACACCAGGTTCTTCTTGCGATTAGGTACATAAAAGAGATTCTGTAAATGAATCGAGTTATCATCATTCAATTGAGGGGTAACATTCCATACACCCTTTCCGAGATAGGTGGCATCGACTCCAAGTATAATCCCACGCTTGTTTCCATCTCTACCAAATTAGAGAGTGCACCTTTCTATCCGATGAAGTGCCTTGAAGCACTACAATCAATAAGCCAGATTCCCAAAGAATCTGAAGGAGAGGGTCAATACAAGATAATGCTTCTTTATCTTATCAAAAACAACATTTGATTCTTCATACTTAGGTTCCTTGTTTTCTTTGAAGAGTCGGCCATTTTTTCGATGACCTGCATTACCTGTCATTCCTTTGATCATTAAAGATGTCCTTAGAATGATTGTTATCTTCATCAAGATATGTGTCTTTGCCATTCAGACACTCCTTAGCATAATGGCCGAACTTATTGCAACCAAGGCATCTGCCTTTCCTTCCACCCTTAGATTCGGACTTCCCAATGAAGTAATCTTTAGGTAGGCCATCAAAAACTTCCACTGTGCCATTCTGATACTATTCTCTGCTTTGAATTCACCCTCAGTGAATTTGAAGAGGGATGAGGAATCCACTGATCCTTTTGTACTTTCCCAACTGTCTTCGGTGATTTCTCTTTAACTCTTGCTTGGGCATTGTCTTCACCTCAGCTCTGATACCATGTTAATTTTAGGTATGTTCTATGCTTAGAGAAATTTATTTCAATTTTCACAGTTAGCTCAATATCTTTTCCAGATTAGCAATCACATCAGCATTAGCCTAAACTACAGATAGAACATAAACATAAATCGCAGAAGGCAAGCCAAGACAAGAGGACACAAGATGTGGCGCTAGCCAGGGACAAACCCCAATGTGGGGAAACCCTTGATCAATTCTTCTTATATGTTCTTCAATCGTTCAGCAAAGAGAGATAATACGTTTACAACTGAAGTCAACACTTTGACTTATCTAGATAAGAGCATAGATCATCTCTAAGAAGATGATACATGAGATCAATTGAAGACATGTTGCTTCAATTGATTTTCCAAGGTGACTCCACCTATCGTTGTGCTGCATTTCGTCATCATGCTGCACCTCACTGTGCTGCACCATGCTGCACCCATCATCTGCATCTCATCATGCTTCATTAATCATGATTGTACCCATCACTGTACTGCATTATGTGTCATTGCTGCATCTTGCTTGCTTGTTGTCCTTTGCATGCTTGTTGTTGTATGCTAGCTGCCCCTTGCATGCTAGCTGTAACATTGCATGCTTGGTGTATTTGATGCTAAGTACCATAAAACTGTCCCAATGTTAGTTAGTTGTCCCTTGCATGCTGCTCTCCTTCGGAGACAGATGCTCAGGCTGTTCCAGCAATTTCAGCAATTTTCGTTGTTCTCGACAGTTCCGACAGTTCTAGCAATTCCAGCTATTCCTGACAGTTTCGACAGTTCTGGCTTTTCCTGGTAGTTTCAGCAATTCCCGACAATTCTGGCTTCTGCCCTCTACGTCAGCTTTCCTGGATGTTTTGGTTGTTCAGGCTATTCCTGGAAGTTCCAGCTGTTCCTGGTAGTTCCGACAGTTTCGACAATTCCGGCTATTCCCGATAGTTCTAGCAAATCCCGACAGTTCCAACAATTCTTGCTATTCCTAGTAGTTCCGACAGTTCCAGCTTTTCTAGGTAGTTCTCGCAGTTTCCAACAGTTCTGGGAATTCCAGCTATTCCTGGCAATTCCTACTTTTCAGGCTTTTCCCAACAGTTCCAGCTTCTGCCCTCTGGATTAAGGCAGCGTTATCCCTTAGGATCTCTCCTCCTACTAAAACCCAAAGACAAGTAGAGAGGAAGAGATCCCAAGTGTGTTTAAATGACTTGAAGGCCACCTCTATTTATAATAAAATGTGTGGCACAAGTGGGGTTTATTTGGTTGCTAACTGACCTTGACAGTTTGTCCCATAACACAAATAAATTCATATCTCCATGAATACTTATCGGAATCGGATGATATTTAGATCAATCCTACACCTCTCGATGAGAGGGATCCATGAAAAATATCAGCTTCCATTAATAAGATGACCTACATGGAGTTTGGCCCTATTTTCCAATTTTAACAATTACACCTTGCTACGGGAGCCCTTAAGAGGAGTAGAAATACTGACGATGTCAGTAAAAACGGATGCGGATTGAGCGACAGAGGGAGCTACAGTGTAGGATTCCCAGGACAACGCAAGACTAGCAGGCTACAACAGTGCTAGAGGCACAAGAGTGTTGCACCAGTGCAGGATGGCACAGAGAGGTGTGCAACAATGCGAGATGCATGGAGTTGTTGCAGCAACGTAGAGGTCAGAGAGGGAGCACTTGTCAGTGACAGAGGGAGCTTTAATATCAAGAGTGTTTCTATCTTGACAGAGATGTCAGGGTTGGGAGATTAGTTACTTACTTCTTAGTAACTGAGTTGCAGTGCAGCAGTGAGCAGTGGTAGTGCTATGGGCAACACGATGCAACATGATGAGAGGGGTTGCAGTGCAGATGCAACAGTGGCAGTGGCAGGGCCATGGGCAGTAGCACAGATGCAGAGGGAATTGCAGTATGGATGCAACATTGGTAGTGGCAGGGCCATGGGTAGAAGTACAGGATGTAATAGTGCAAATGATGGGTGGCAGGCCTAGCATCAGCACAAGGACCGATGCCAGATGATTGGGGTGATACTCAGTGAGGAGTATTACTAGAGCACAGTCCTCGCTAAGAGGGAGTGTTGATTTTGGGGTAGCATCGGATGTGCTCTAGCCACGAAAATTGGTGGAGAGGCTAAGGCACATGAGATCTCCAATATCGAGAAAGGGTTTGGGAAGATTCTAAACAGTTTGGGAGATATTAAAATAATTAATATTTTTAATGGAGACCCTAAGTCTAAACTTAGGGAAAATAAAATATTAATGTGAATTAATATAACATTGTGTTAGAATGGTCCAAAATTCATGGATCAAGCCAGATCTAATCTTAGCCGTTGATTAGGGACTTAATCTCGGTTGTTGATTTGTCAACGAGAAAAGTATAAGAGGAGGCTTGAGGATCACTTGGAGAACACACCAAGAGATCAAGATTTCGACTTTCTAGGGCTAGGTTTGCTGAGAAAGTTGAGAGAGTGATCAGAGTTGTAGCTAAAGGGCAGTGAATACAGAAGCAAAGAGGTAGAGATAGCACCAGGAGGATCATCACAGTAGCCGGAGAGAGGGACGCAGAACATCCAAGGGTTCACGCAGAGCCAGCCAAGGCTCATGGAGAGGCAACCAAGAGTTGTGCAGTGCCTCAGAGGGCTAGCGTGGGTGACGTAGAGGGCCAGAGGGCTGACGCAGGCCAAGCTAGAGTGACATTGGGCTAACGTTGGGCCAGAGAGAGGCTGACATTGGGGTTTCATGGGGTAGATTGGAGCTGTGGAGCTGCTAGAGTGTTTATCCGGGGTTTTAGCTGGAATATTTGCTTCTGAGTAGAGAGGTACTACTGTCGAGGTTTTTCTCTGTTGGGTGAGCCAGATTTGGCACCCAGATTGTATTTTGAAACTGCTTAATAAATCAAACCCTCAAATAGCTGCACCAGTTTTCCCACATTGGGTTTTTTCGGGGACATTAGTCCAAAAAACATAGTGTCACTTGTGTGCTTATTTCTATTTCCTTCAGTTGATGATCTATAATGTGTTGAGCATGTACTTGTATTTAGTTCTAGTATTTACATGGTAAATAACTTGTTAATTAACAGAACAAGTAGGTAGGAATAAATTAGTAAAGTTCATGAAGGGTCTCTAACGTGTCAGACTTAGAAATTCCAACAGAAGTTAGTCCCAAAAGAGAGTGTCTCATACCACTCTTATTGACCCAAAGTCAGTTCCAATCAAAAGAGAGTGTCTCATACCACTTGTACTGACCCAAATTTAGTTCCCATTGATCCCAAATCAATATCGGTCATCCTAGTATAGGGAGTACGGTAGTATACGATTCATCCATTGGTAGTACTATGGTCCCTATCCTCATTTCCCTACTCATTGGCTAGATGAGAGGTACTTCCCATGAGTCCTAGATTGCATGGGTAGGATGTCTCAGCAAGAGAAGGATGAACCACTCGTCCTGCCTACATGTTGCCAAGGGGTATCACAGGGGAAGGTGGAACCACTCACCCTATACACAACAAACCACTAGGGGAAGGCTGAACCAGTGACCCTATGGTTGCTCACCTCTCCAAGAAGTAACCCAAACCCCTTGGAGCTCCTAAAGTTCAATGTCCATCTCATACAAGACCCTCATAAGAGGGTCTCTCCACGACTCCGAGTCGTTCTCGGAAGGTCAAGAATTTGACCTTCCCTAGGGGCTTTGTCAAAATATCGATGATCTACTCATTAGTCCTAATGTGATGGAGCCTTATTGCTCCTCGTTGTACCATATCTCGGATAAAGTGGTACCTGATATCTATATGCGTGGAGAAATCATGAAACATGGGATTCTCTGATAATCAGATCCCACACTGGTTGTCACAGAGGATCACGGTGGTATCCAACACATGTCCAAACAGCTCACTGAAGAGCTTCCTCAACTAGACAACTTCACAGGAGGCCATACTAGCAGCTATGTATTCGGCCTCGACGGTGCTGAAGGCAACTGATTTATGTTTCCTCCTCATCCAGGATATCTAAGCAGAACCCAAAGAAAAATAGCATCCAAAAGTGCTCTTGCGATCCACCACACTGCCAACCCAATCAACATCAGAATAACCATGCAACCTCACATTTCTAGTAGTGTATCTTAGTCCATGAGTGATTGTTCCTTGAAGATATCTTAGAAGATACTTGGCAGCAATCCAATGTATATGATGAGGCTCAACCATGTATTGGCTCAATGTGTTAACTGCAAAACATATGTCTAGACAAGAGTTCAGCAAGAACATCAGTGCTCCTATGAGTTGACGATACTCAGAAGTGTTTCCCAATTGAAGTCCAGCTACACTACCACATATCTTCTTAAAGTTAAGTTCCATCGGGGTAGTCACAGGCTTGCAGTCCACCATCCCAAATCTTTCCAATATCTTCACAACATATTTTCCTTGAGATAGGAAAATTTCTCCTGGCTTTTGCCAGATCTTGAACCCTAGGAAATAGTGCATCGGTCCTAGGTCCTTCATCTCAAATTTAGAAGCCAACTCCCTCTTACATTTGTGAATGAGAGGGTCTGCACCTATCAAAAAGAGGTCGTCCACATAAAGTACCAGAATGAGAGGTTTATCATTTTCAACCTTAAAGTAAAGGTTCAGATCGGCTTCACTTCTTGTGAATCCCAACTTCATTAGATATCTATCGATCCTCTCATACCAAGCCTAGGTTGCTTGCTTCAATCCATAGAGAGCTTTCTTCAACCTACATACATGAGATTCCCGATCATGTACTTCAAACCCCTCAGGTTGTTCCACATAGACTTCCTCTTTGATTGAATCATGCAATAAGACGGTCTTGACATCCATCTGATGTAGGTTCCATCTTTGTGAGGCAAAAATGGCTACAATTGAGCGGATGGTGGTGTATCGGACAAAAGGTGCAAATATCTCATCGTAATCTACACCTTCCTTTTGAGAGAAGCCTCGAGCAACAAAGCGAGCCTTGAACTTTTCTGCACTTCCATCAGCGCCATGCTTGATTGTGTAGAGCCACTTAAAGGTGACAACTGATTTGTCCTGGTGTATGGGAACCACATTTAAACATCATTCTTCATAATTAACTCGTATTCTTCTTTCATAGCATCCTTCCATACTTGTTTCTTCACAACTTCTTCCAATGATGAAGGCTCATTTTGAATGATAGTGCTCATGGCGGTCAAATATCCTTGATACCTGTTCGGCTTCTTGCTTTCACGGAAATTCCCCCTTGTTGCAATGTGTCTCTCGGCATCTTGGATAGTCTCCCTAAGCCATGAGGGTCTCCTCTTGGAGGAGAAGGTCTCATGAGGAGGAGGATCAATAGGATCCATAGGTTCATTAACATCAGGCATCGTTTCGTCCTCTTTTTCACCCTGATTTCCGGTGTCATATTCTTTGTCCTTCCTTAGGATAAGAAGGTTGTTGATCTTCCTGAGGGCCATATCTTCATCGAAGGTGACATCATGACTTATCTCAACTTCCTTTTGACTAGCCACATAAATTCTATATCCCTTATAATTTTTACTATAGCCCACAAAGATTCCTTTCTTCCCAAATGCACCCAATTTGCCTCCTTTCTCTTTCGACACATGAAAATATACGAGGCTTCCAAAAATTCTAAAATGAGAGACATCAAGTTTCTTACCAGTGAACATTTCTTCGGGAGTCTTGGAGTCCAATGCTTTATGAGGGCATCGGTTTTGAACATACATGACGGTATTTGCAGCTTCAGCCCATAGGAACTTTGAAAGGCCTTGATCATGAAGCATGGCATAGACAACTTCTACAATAGAGCGATTCTTCCTTTCGGCCACACCATTCTACTCGGGAGTGTATGGCGTTGTAGTCTCCCTTTTAATGCTAGCTTCTCTGCAATAATCTTGGAATTCAAAGGATTCGTACTCGGTCGCATTTTTAGTCCTCGGTATTTTGATTTTCTTCTCGAATTGGTTTTTGATCAAGGTTGAAGTGTCAAAACCAGGTGAACACTTAATTCTTCTTCTTCAAGAAGTAGATCTAGGTCTTGTGAGAATAATCATCCACAAAGGTGAGATAATATAAGTATCCTCCCAAGGAGTTTACGGGCATCATACCAGATATGTTGGAGTGGATCAATTGCAATATGTTTGTGGTCTTTATATTACTTGAGGGGAACAGTCCCCTTGTAAGTTTTCCTTCGGCACATCTCGAACATACACCTTCATGCTCTACTTTGAACTCAAGCATACCTGTCACCATCTGTCTCACATCGGGTTGGGCCTTATAATGAAGATGGGCAAACCTCCGGTGCCATAGTTCAGATTGTAGAGATGTGTTGCATGACATGGCTCCCAGTGGACTTCCTCCAACTAGATACAAAGTGTCAACCCTAAATCCAAGAGTAAAAGAATCCTTAAAATTTCTTTTCCAAACACGTACCTTTCCATTGTTAAAAGCCACCTTGAATCCTTTATCTTCCATTGCCGAAATGGACACCAGGTTCTTCTTGAGATCAAGTACATATAGTACTTCTTACAAATAAATAGTGTTATCTTGATTCAATTGAAGAGTAACATTACCTGATCCCTTCATGGGATAGGTGCAATCGTCTCCAAGGATGATCTCCAAGTTTGTCTCCTTTTATATCAGATTAGAGAGGGTTTCCTTGTATCTGGGGAAGTGCCTTGAGGCACCACTATCAATCAGCCAATTTCCTAAAGTGTCTGGAGGAGAGGTAGTGGAGAGGGCCGATATAAGATGGTAATTTTTTTTCTTATTATTAACAAAACAACATTGGATTCTTCATACCTGGATTTCCTTGATTTCTTCGAGGGTCGACCATTTCCTTGATGTCCCGCATTCCTTTTTCCCTTGCCATTAGATTTGCCATTCCTTTGATCTTTTTTGTTGAAGTTGCCCCTGTAATGATTGTGATCATCATCATGCGATGTGTCCCTTTTATTTGGACACTCCCTTGCATAGTGGCCAAACTTATTGCAAACAAAGCATCTTCCCTTCCTTCTATTTTTGAATCCTGGTCTTCCTTTAATTTACTTCTTTGAACCTACATTGTTCTTCCTCTTGGCATGAGCGAAGAATGCAGCGGGGTTGCTTATTTTAGAAGACATTCTTTCTCCACCATTCTTGTTTCTTCTTGAATGCATCTCGACAGCAATTCCTCAAACCCTGAAATTTGATCATTGTTGAGTATAGTGGTTCTAAATACATACCACTCAGGTAGGAGTCCTCCAAGGGTGGTGAGAGTAAGTTCCCTGTCAGGAATGACTTCTCCAATCGAGAGTAGATCATTCTTGATCTCGGTAATTGTCAAGAAATCGGATTGAATGTCCTCATCCTTGCCCTTCTTAATATCCTTCAACTTATTCTTGAGAAATAGATTTTGATTAGCATTACTAACCTTGAACAGGCCTACCAACCTGTCGTAGATCTCCTTGGAGGTCTTCAATTCGAAGATATATGCCACTAGACTCTTGTCAATGGAATCCTTGATAATCTTCTTCGCTTTGACTTCAAGGCTATTGTACTTGGTCTTTGCAGCAGTCAGTGCATTTGAAGGTGGCTCAAGGATTTTACCCTACACATAATCCATCACTTCTTTTTCTTCCAAGGTCAAATCAAGAGAAATCTTCCATCCATGATAGTCAGATTTATAATGGAGTTTGTCTTTGGTGATTGCTCTTTCACTCTTGCTTAGGCTTTGGCTTCACCTCAACTCTGATACCATGTTAATTTTAGGCAACAACTGTATGTTCTATGCTTAAGAGCAATTTTACTTCAATTTCTTTATTAGCCCAATATCAATATCTAGTTTAGCAATCATCAATATGATAGTAAAATGCAGATAGAACATAAACATAAATAGAAGAAGACAAGCTAGGATAAGAGGACACAAGATGTCACACCAACCAAGGACAAACCCCAATGTGGGGAAACCCTTGATCAATTCTTCTTATAGTCCTCAATAGTTTAGCAGAGAGAGATAGTACAATTTACAAATCTAATAATTATAATAGCAGGGAAAGAACCCTAACCAGAAAAGTCAACACTGGTCAACTGGGCAGATTTGACCCTCAACAATTTGGTCAAATTTAGTCAACTTTTCCCTCCAAAAAACAAGATGAATTAGCCCTCAAATTAGTCCAAAATCAGCCCAGTCAAAATCTAGTCAAACAGTCAACCTACGGTCAGCCATAGCTATAGTCAATGTTAGTCAAACTATCCCAGAAATTCGGTCAATGCAGTCAACATCCAAAATAGAAAATTTGCCTTCCTTTCCTTCACATGTGTGGAGAGAGAGACTGCCCAAAAATCCGTACCCAATCAATGAGGAGAGAGAGATATGTGTGAAGATAAGTGTGTCCAAATGAGGCTAAGTCACTCTCTATTTATATGCAACGTTGAGGATGAATAGACGTGACTATTGGGCTTCTGAGCCTACATAAGTTTGCTGGTCGACCTTGACAATTTGTCCATAATCAAAATAAATTCATAACTTCATTTGTGCATGTCAGAATTGGATGATCTCTAGATTAATCCTACACCTCTCAGAGAGAGGAATCCAAGAAAAATATTTGCTCACATAAATAGGATGACCCATGTGGAGTTTGTCCCTAGTTGCCAATTTTAACACATTTTTCTCTAGTTGAGTGCTTGGTGTCTATTTGTCTATGATGATCTTCATGATTTTGATAGTTGTTTGATGATAAAGAACATAATAGTGATAAGCATAAGAAGAGTTTAATTAAAGAAGTAAGATAACATCACAAGCACCTATCAAGTTAAGAGAAATCATTTTTAATTAGCTGCCCTAAGGATTTCTGAACATGGTATCAGAGCTAAGTTCAGAAGCATGATGGCAGCTTGAAGATCACAGGTGTATGAAGAAAGAGGCATTATTTTCATCTGAGTTATCTAGAAGTGTCAAGTTTTTGGGTAAGCTTATAAGTCAAAATCATAGTAATTGAGACCGTAGACCTAGGCAATAGAAGCAAGAAAATTAGAAGAGACGAGTGACACCCTTTTTGAGGAGGTGAAAGTCTAATCTACACACCTAGATCAAGGTTGAGTTCCCTTATGATAAAAAGAGATGATCTAAACATTGTTTAAGAGGTCTGAAATCACCACTGAATTCTGAAATATCTATGCATGAATAGTTAGGCCTAAAATATACACAAAGGTACGAAATTTACAAGACCAAATCACAGTTTCTACAGTATCTCTTGTGGACTAGTAGTTTTCCTAAATTGTCAACAAAAAATCTAATTGAAGAAGGAGCCTGTTACCCACCATTTTGTGGGTGATATCCCTGGGAGATTTTTTTTTCTCAAAGATGGTCCTCAACTAGTAACCAGCAGCCCCTTTCAGCTACCAAGTAGCTCATCGTGCCATTTCTCGGCTACCTGATCTAGCCATTTGGTGCCTCACCCATCTGCCATGATCTTATGTTTAAAGGTGGGCCTCCGAACCTAAACGTATGCCTTGTCATTTGGTAATTGATTATTGTAGTTTACTTATCATGGACACTTATGGGCACGGATTAATGGGAGGACTTGGCAGAAAGAGTGGGCTAGGTCTGTGCTCTTGTCCCTTAGACCCCTTTTGGATGTTAACCTTGGATTCTAGTCCCGTGGGATCTCTTTTACTGACCATTTGGCTTTAGGGATGGTATTTCATAGGAAACATTGATTTTGGTTGCATTGTCCTGCTCCTTCATCCGCATATATTACCCCATTTTGACTCATTACTATCCCATTCATCATTTCTCCCACCTGGGTCCACATTCCTCCATTGGGCCCACATAGGGTTAGCACTCCCCTTCCCCTTGCCCACACATTGGTTAGGCCTAGAATGATGCCCTAAAGGTTGATGCAACTAAAAAGAAAGATAAAAGCATAATTGGCCACATTCAACAAGAAAATGTACCACAAAATGAAAAATATGGTTGGGGCGAACACATTTAACACGTGGGAAAAAGCCAATACATGAGCTCTACCCCATCATCATGGCCATCACCCTGGTTCCTATAGTTTCTATGAGCCCCGTTCATTATATAGGAACCCATGATTGTCCCAAACCCTGGTGGGAAATGAATCGCCATACCTTAAAAGGGGGTATCCATTGTTACATCTCAGACATCGAGCTTTTACCCCTTGAGCTCCAAGCAATTAATCAAAGAAAAATCATAAAAGGCAAAAGACATTTAAAGAAGGGTGGAAATCAAGGTCGGGGCACCTCATATACCACGATTGCTCCCTCCTATACATTATATACCCAGGTGTGGGCTTCCCTTTTATTAGCTACCCCTGTACCCCATCATATGGCCTAGGGCTGCCCCTTCTCATCCCCTACTCCATTCACCTCTTTGTCACATACCACCACCTTTTAAAGGATGTACCTTGGACACATTATCTCCTTTAGAAGGAGAAACCACCTAATATGATACTTGGTTAACCCCATTTGGAGTTTGGAGACATTAGCACATCCTAAAGCCCATTATGGAATGGCAAACTGTTATGAAGTCCCCATTTATGGTCCATGGTTTATAAGCTTTTTTACTCAATTTCTTTGATGACTTGTTGTACTGGAAGTCTAGGGGATGCATTAGATCTTATGTAGGATTGCAAATGGTCTCCATCTTGGGTTTGGTCTCCCTATATGTGGTCCTAACCCTCTAGAGGGATACATTGGAACATGTAGGGTGTGTGTTGAGAGCCATGGGTCTCCACAGCAATAGAAAACACTCCATGGATCCCCAAGGATGTTCAGATATTACTTGAGATTCACCTATTGGACGTGGAAGATGCACCTGGTTCACCTTTTCCTAGCCAACCCCACAGATGCACCATGCACTTGGCGGCTGACCCAAGACTTGTAAGATGATGTGGCATCAACTACATCATCGTCGGAGCTGTTACAGATGATCTACAAGCATCTTCGACTCATTTGGAGACCCATGAGGTTATTTTTGTGCCCCCACACCCACTAGGAGCACCATAGATTTATTGTTTGGAGAACAAGGGGCCACCCCCTTGTCCATCACTTTTGAGGGTCCTACTCTTCATTATGGCACTTATGGACCTCATCAAGCCTTTTGGAGGGCCCTACGACATGTATTATTTATCATTTGACCTCTTAAGAGGCTTATTATTTCATTTGTGAGCTAGTTTGGTGGGCTTGTCACCAAAAGTTAGATTTTTAGAACATTATTTTGTTTATGGGGCTTATGTAGGCCTAAGAGACTAATTCAAACTCCTCATTAATGTATAAATACAAGTGAGATGAGTTCATTTTCTCATCATCACTTTGGATTGGATCTCTCTTCTCTTTAGAGTTTAAAACTTTTTTCTGGGATGAAGAATTGGGGCATGGATGAATTTTGATGTTTAGATTGGAGTATTTTATCTTGGAGCTTATTTATTGTCGAGTTTTTGATGGTTGGATATGTTCTATTACATGTAAGTACACAATTTTAATGCTATTCTTGTTTTACTTTTGTCATATGCATTGAATGGGATTTTCGCTATAAGGGTTAATCACTGCATTGCATAATTGCAAATTTATGGAATTATTGTTTCTATATAGCATCTCTCAAAGTTTGGGCCCTGTATGTGAATGAAATCTCCTAGGGATAATTCCATCGGGGAATTTATCTTGATAAGCCATCTCCTTTTCAGAGAGAAGTTTAAAATTTTTGAAGTCTCTTCCTCTAGCCCTAAAGGTTGAGCGAAGAAGTCCTTAAGGCTTCCTTGACCAAAATACAAAGTCATTTCTCATCATTATCCTAGACTCCGTTCTTCCCAAGGATTAAGGCACTGATCCTATAATAGGTGGTCACTCAACGAATACTTTTCTGCACCTTTCCCTCTCTCTTTTAGGTCTAGCCAATTTGGTTCACATAGGGCATCATTTTCCTAACAAAATATCCCAAGAAAAAGTTCGATCTCCTAGCCTCTTTTGCGCTAGTGTGTCCTCAAGACCTCCAATTTTGAAGCTATTCTGATGGTGGAGTTGTGAGATAACCCAAGCCCTAGCTTTGAGATCAAACTTTGCCCTAGTGCTCCCAAGACTAGTACCTCATAGGATCAATTTGACACCTCAAGTGGAAATTCTTACTTTGATCCTTTCTCCCTCCTTGTCTAGGTTAAGAACATCATTGGTTGCGATATTCTTCCTCCTTAACCTAGGCTAGGTCCACTTGGTCCTGTGTGGTCCACACTTTTGAATAGTAAAATATTCAAGAACCATTAGAGAAGTCAAGTCCAATAAGGATTTTAGGATTGGGAAACTCGTTCATAAGGCATATTCCTCTAACCTAATGCTCAAATCCTCACCTCCTCATCCTAGAAATATTTGTACCTTGCTTAACAAGCAAGTAAGCGCTATTCTTAAAGCCCTTCTAGGAAAGAGATTATTAGGGCCACTTCACATCCATTGGTTGAT
The DNA here is from genome assembly GCA_000404065.3 of Pinus taeda. Lineage (NCBI taxonomy): Eukaryota > Viridiplantae > Streptophyta > Pinopsida > Pinales > Pinaceae > Pinus > Pinus taeda. The sequence continues at coordinate 10,352 of APFE031410120.1, read as the reverse complement.
TCATCCCTCACAAGTTACCTTCTATATAACGGTTATCCTTCCATCCGTGAAAGTCTGTAAAGAGTAGGGAGTCTTAGCTAAGGTGATAGTGGGCTAAGCCTCCATCATTGCCATTTGATCTAACAGTTGTCCCTTTAGGAGTCCCTTTCATGCCACCCTGCAAGTTTGAGCGGTAATAGAGCCAAAAATTGAATTTCTGAAGTATTGTTTCAAGTCTTAAAGAGAAGTCATCATCTTTGTGGTCTATAAGGACCTGGGCACACACACACACACACACACACACACACACACACATATATATATAATCCAAGCCCTAACAGTGGCAAAGAAGCCAACCACATTCCAACAACTACCTACATGATCAAATTTCTTTCTTTTGCCCTTGGGAATGTGAATGTATATGGGACATCCAAATATTTGAAGATGATCAACACTTGGTTTCTTTCCTGTGAAAGCTTCTTTTGGGGTTATGTTATTGAGAATTCTATGAGGGCTTCGATTTTTTATATATACAACTGCTTCTCCCCATAATAATTTAGGTATGTCTTGGTCATGTAGCATGGCTCTAACACATTCTTCAATTGATCATTTCTTCCTTTCTGCCACACCATTTCGTTGAGGATTGTAGGGAACTATTAGCTCCCTTTTAATTCCTGTTTCCTTGCCAAAAGCCACAAGTTCCTTGGAAGTGTATTCTCCTCCATTATCAGATCTTAGGGTTTTTATCTTCCTTTCTGTCATATTTTGTACTTCTGCCTTGAATTCTTGAAGTTTCTCAAACACTTCATCCTTAGAATTGAGAAGATATATCCATGTATTTTTAGAGTGATCATCAATGAATTTCACATGGTACTGATGACCTCCAAGAGAATTTTCTGCCATAGGTCCACAAGCATCTAAATGTATGAGATCCAAAATCTCCTTGGATCTAGTGTAATGGCTTGCAAAAGGTTTCTTCACATTCTTGGCAAGAGAACATCCCTTACAGACTCCTTCATGCTCTTCCTTCATTTCAAGGATACCCCAGTAACCATATGATTCAAAGATGGCATATATCTTATAGTAAAGGTGACCATACCTTTTATGCCATAGTTCACAAGGCTTAATTTCTAGATGTACTAGAGATTGAAGAAGAAGCGTTAGAAGTCTATACAACTTTCCCTCATGAATACCAATAGTCTTAGCATGTTCAATACTAGAACCCTTACTCATACAATATTTTCTCCATCAAGAAAAGCAACCCTATCACCTTTATCTTCTATGTAAGAAATAGAAAGCAAATTTTGTTCAAACTTGGAATAAAAATAGTACTTTTGAGATGAATGCTTCCACTAGTCTCCAACTACAAAGGAGTAGATCCAATTCCTTTGACTAAGTAGCTTTTATTGTTTCCAGGTTCAATTGAATGAGAAGAACTTCCTTTTGATAAGGTTTGGAGTTGACTGCATTCCCTTGCCATATGTCTTGAAGCTCCACTGTCGATTACCTATATACTGTCATCTTCCAAAGTACTTGTGAGGGTGGAAAAGAGACCTCCTTCCATGACTTTTTTTGATATCTTGGAGGTGAAATTGATGATGCAAATTTTGATAGTTACAAGGAGACGCCCAAGAGTCTTGAGACATTTCTTTACGTAGCTTTCCATTGAAAGAGGGAGAGATAATTGCTTCAAGAGAGACTTCCAACAAGGGTGCCAATGAAGATGTGATTTTCAAACTTCCATCCTTCACTTTAGCTATGATACTATGTTGAGAAATCATGTAGATGTAGATTAGGGTTGATTCCTTTGATACCATGTCGAGAAGTCACTGTAGATGTAGATTAGGGTTGATTCCTCTTACTTGATAATTACTTGTGAATATTTGTTGGCTTTTTATTACTTTATTATGTCTTCTTCTTCAAGCAATTACCAAAACATAAAATGCATGAAGATCACAAGAACACAAGATATAGGCTCCAAGCTAGGGAAAAACCCCTCCAAGGGGAAAACCTAGTAAATTCTTATTTTCTTATATAATAAGACCAAAGTGAGTTATCCAAGACCCAAAGACCAAGACCAAGACCTCCTCAAGCACCAAGTCAAACCTTATTTAAAAATTAAAACCTTCCTTTTAGTAGTCAAAGTTCACAAATTCAACAATTTTCGGTCCTGTAGTTCGTACAGTTGCCCCATAAACTCATACATGTGGACTAGGTCAAAGCAAAAATCATATTTTTATTTTCTTATTTGCTTTTCTTCTTCTTCCTTGGTGTTCACAATCCTTCTTCTTCCCTTCTTTCTTGGAGATCAAAATTGTGTTGAGTGAGTCTGCTAATGAGGACGAAGTCTCTTCCTTTATATACCTTTTCATGTGGTTGAATAGGCCTATTCTAGGCCAACTTCTTCTGGAAGGGCCGACTTGGTCTTGGGGGTCACAAAGACTCTTCTAGACTCAATTTTTTTTTTATTTTTTATTACAAATTGTTGAAAGAGTCTTTGACTTATGAAAAATTTTCTTATGGACTCAAGAAACCCTAGAAGCATGAAGAATGCACTTATCTAAAATAATAATAATAATAATAATAATAATTTTCTCTTTTTCTTTTTTTACAAGAAGTATACATTGATAGAAGTACAAAGCTAAGTTGTAGGAAACATTGGAGAAGGGTCTGTTTCTGGCTGGAAATGAAACGGAAATGAGGAAACTCGTACCATACGGCCTAGAAACTCATTTCTGGCCGTACTGGCCCTTTTCTCGAGGAGGAAATGTGGCCAATACAGCTGGAAATGCATTTCCAGGTTGTACGGTGGAGTTTCCTCTTCTAACTTGACTTTTTCTTGTATTTTTTTAATTTTTTCGCTTCTAATTTTCTATTGGGCGACTAAAATATCTTCTGGATTCTTCTAGATGCCTCTCAAGTTATTAAAAGGAGGATTTCTTGAGTGGGGCAGCCTAATGTTCAAGCCTATGGCCCTAGTGTTGATACACAGTTCATGGTAATGTTAAATTCTTAAAGTAAAAGTGACATTCTCCTTTATTTTTCATTTTCATTGTCACTTTTACTTAAATTTTTAACATTATCATGAAATGACTTAGGATGTTTGTCAGTGGTCTCGCCCTCATTGGATTTCATATGGAGACAATAGAATTTTAGATTTCACTCAAAATCTAGCAGAGTTATCTGTTTTTCAGGATTTCATGATTGGGGGGATTGCAATGTTTCCATTGGATTTTGTCATGAGCTAGGGGTATGGAACTTGTATTTAATCGAGAGAACCAATCCCTCTATGCAGGGGAGAGTCCCAATAATCAAGAGCACGTAGGGTACTAGGGTATGGAACTTGTATTTAATCAAGAGCACTAAGGTCGTTCGACTATGTAGGAGGAGACTCCCAATCAAGCACGAGACAAGAAATTAGAAATTTCTCGTCGCCAATTTTGGATATTTCTATTTTCATTATGTGATCATTCATGAATAAATGTGATGTAAAGTTAGAGACTTATAGTTTATGCATTGACAATAGACAATTTAAATAAATTAGAATGTATCATATATGCTTTATGATTGCACATATTTCTTAAATGTCCTAATAT
>APFE031410118.1:112398-135270 GCA_000404065.3 Pinus taeda | reverse complement strand
AAGTAAACTACTCCATCAACATTGTCAGTGAAATCTTCAAAAAAGTCTTTTCTATGAGTCATGTGACAGGTTGCTCCTGAACAAGCAGCCAGTCATTTTTCCAGGAAGCAAGTGAAGTGTTAAACAAATCTTCATTTACTCCAATGTTACATTGTGCCTCAATATAGTGAGCGGATTCAGGTGCTTTACCTTTGTCTGTATCATCAGTTTTACCTTTCTGTTGGTTTCTTCTCTGCTCAATTTTGTCCCATGATAGCTTTCATGTAGAGGCATCATGTGTTCCATTTCTTTTGCAGCGAATACAATGTAAATCTGCCTTTTCTCCTTGAGAATGTCTACCCCCCCTGCCTCTGAAATATCTTCCTATTCCTCTTCGTCCACCTCTTCCTCTTGTAGAATCTTGATCAGGGTACTTTTCTTTATGAGCTAGGCATACAGTCTCTTCAGAAGATTCAGGGGATGTCTTCTTTCCAAAGGCTTTTTCTCTTTCAGCAAACTTTTTCACAAGAGAGTCAAAGGTTATATCTTTGAGATTTCCATTTGCTTGCAAAGACTCAAGATAATTGGAGTATGTAGGATAAAGTGCCTTGAGAAAAGCAATAAGAGAGATATCTAGCTCAACTTTAGTGGATTTGATATCATGCATTATAGACTTTATTTCAGATGCAAGAGCAAGAGGATCATTATTTTGCAGTTCAAGAGTGAAGAGTTTAATCATAAGTTGGACGACTTCAAGTGCAGAATGTGAGTCACAGAGTTCTTTCAGCTTTTGTAAAGCTTCAAAGGCAGTTGAATATGATGAAATGTGGCGACTCACCTCCTTATTTACAGACGCTACGATTAATGCATACGCTTTGTTGTTCTTGTTTTCCAAGATGGCGAGCTCTTTGTCTGATGTAGGATTTTCATGGTCACTGTCTCCTTCTCTGACACACACTCCTTTCCACAACTCATTGAATATGAGGGTGTGTTGTACCATCCGGGACCAGTCAGGATAGTTCTCCTTGCCAGTGAGAACTATTCCTATCATAGAGATGATTGAATGCATTCTGTAAAATATTACTTCTGCTGATATAAAAAAACTTTTGCTGATAGACTAATACTTCTAATGGAAAAAAAATTGCTCTTATGAAGAAAAAACTCCTGCTGCTATACAGTCAAATTTTCTCAAAGGAGTAAAAAAATTTCAAAGTCTTTATGCATTATATTTTCTTCCAATATCTCTGTAAAATATCCTTCATAATACCTCCCCCTTTTCTTCTTCAAACAAAAACCATATATATTTTTACAGCACTAACTTCCCAAAACTCCTCAATATAATAATGTATATACCACCACACTTCCCTTATATGCCTTATAATAACAAAGTCACTTAAACCAAATATGGATGAATGAATACGACTTCACTTAAACCAAATATGGGTGAATGATTATTCACTTTAACGTGAACTATGGGTGAATAAAATATTCACTTTAACGTGAACTGCACACGGTCCAGCAAATTTGAATTATACTTAGACTCCACCACTTGCATTGATGGATCGGAGGGCTCTTATCACAAATCCGCAGATGGAATAGTATATGAAACAGCATTCGTATTAGGCAGCATATAAAGGCTCATATTAGGCAGCATTTAAAACGTATTAGGCAGCATGCATACAAATTCAATATCAGGCATATGAAACAGAGTATCACCCAGCATTTAACAGCTCTCATACCACGCGCCATCCGCTGGAAATTTGTACTCCAGCTCCATATCCATGACAAAATGTGGATAGTCTTATGAAAAAACCATCTCCAGGAAATCTGGAAACTTTTCTGAGAAGAAACTGCTTACGGTATTTATTAAAACTAGAACGTAAGTTTGGGAGGCGCAATTTTGGGAGGCCAAACAAAACCTATCCGGTTCTGTTATCTCCGGCACTGCTTAGGCAGCCAAACTTGATACCATGTCAGGCTTGAAAAATGCGTAGAGCTAAAAATGCGTAGAGCTCCATGTCAAACAGTGTTTTCTATCAAACAGCTCCATGTCAAACTTGAAAAAAAATGCGTAGAGCTAGAAATCGTTCTTCGCACTTCTCAGGAAAAGAGACTGCAGAAACAATGGTTTGATTGAGTGCTGGGTTGCTATGAAAGTGAGAAGAATCGATTGTATTTCCTATTGAGAAGCATGCGGTTAGCTACAATGAATACTCAGCAGAAATGACCAATGAATGTGTGGATAGGTTCAGAGATGATATGCGCATATAGCGTTCATAAAAAATGTCAGGCAGCGTTTCCTTCAGGTGTGGGACAGAGGAGCAGAAGACAGGTAGCAGTGGACAGAGGAGTTAGAAAGCAAGGTTAAAAAAAAGAACCTGGGAACTGTGCTCTGATACCATGTCAAGCGAGGACTAACTCTAGAAAACTGATTCATTTATTCATTAAGCCAGTTATCTATTATATACATGAATGTGATTGTTCAGTTCATCTTCTCGATGACTGTTCACATTCAATTCCCCCAATCACTGAGGATTAGGTGTCAACAAGTATATTAGTCAAAATAATTTTAAAATGTTAACTTAGGATATGGATGCAAAAGAAAGAAAAGTTAAAATGTTAGGTCAATTTAATGTTTTATAGGCATCCATATCAATAAAATGTTAGGTGTTAGCTGCCCTAAATAAAGAAGGCAAAAGAAAAGTAAAATTCTAGGGAAGTAAAAGGAAAAGAAATGCTTAATTTCATGTTTTTATAAATGCACAAGATGCTACTCAAAATGCACCACAAGTCAATTATCAAATATTTTTTTTCATATGCGGAAGAAAATGGCAGAGAAGTAAAAGTTTGCTCTAATGTTTATTTATCAATTATTTTGGTATTAATCCTATCCCTAATTTTTAAATCCCAACATTACCCCTCCACTCACATTTCCCTCCACCCACTTATCCCTAAGTTTTAACAACCCTCATATATCGCACATATTCCTTATGCATTAAGTATTTAACTCCTGCTAGCCCCACCGTGTGTCTCGTCACGTCATAAGTTAACCATCCGACACCTCTCACTTCATCTCCACCCAGCTCCCAAGATCTGATGGCACATATGACTTTTCGTACCCCCCCTCACCATCTGAGATTTACTGTGGGTGGGGTCCGAAATGGGCGGTATACGAAACCGCGCCCTCCCCTACGTGTCATCACCATAGTTTTTCTAACCCCCCTTGAGTGAAACAGCTAACCACTCACCCCCCCCCCCCCCTGAAACTTTGTTTCCCTCACTTCTAATACCACTCTCCTACTCGTTGTGCTCCTGTCGCTTAGCTTTCACCACCTCATTCGCCTGTTAACTCCATCCAATTTTAACCATTCCCTCTAGAATTAACCTGTTAAGAAAATAATTATTTAGCGATTAATTCAACGGACCTGCACCACTTTCAACAGAAAAACCAAATTCATTATAAAAACCTCCCTTCCACTGGTTATCAAGTTACTGAATTCATGCACTATCACTGTTATTAATTTTATTATAAGTTACTAGATTAAAACCTCGACTATTTCTACCTGCCAGCAACATTGTTCCCTCATTCTTTTTAGCCTATTGCCTATGTTTTTACCTCCAAATCCTGACTCCTCTCTGTGTATTCAAAATCCCAATACATTTTTCATTCATGTTCTTAGCCTTAGCCGAGATGCCTCCAAAGGACAAAGGACCAGAGGACTACCAATCCTCTGATCTATCCTCCTATATATCTTCATCACGTTTCTATGGCTGAAAGAGACTATAAAATCCATGAGACTCTCTGTGAATTCAACTATTTTGAGATGTATTTCTAGCTCAAGGACAATTATATAGACAAGTCAGATGATATCCAATTGTGGGAATCTAATTTACCCCACTACATTTTTCCTCGTACTCACAGTACCCCAGATTTTGTTAGAAAGTGTCATGCATCATATTTTCCAATCCAAAGGCCCATCGTTACCACTACTGGAGAAATTCTTTTTACCATTATCCTCAAGCCATAGACCAAATTATGCACGACCCCATAGTAGAGAATGCTACCCTATTTTCCTATGAAGCACTAAATGAACTGTACCAGAAATTAGACTTTTCCCAGAGGGCCAAAACCCTAGAACTTCTCTTAATAGAAGATTCCTCCTTGCCAAAGAAAAATCCTCCCTATCCCTCCTCTATTTCCCAAAAAGAGCCAAGCAGATTATCACAATTGTCTCTTAACTCCTTGGCTACTACATTGACCAGTGGGTAGATGAGGCCATCAGAGGATTTATTTCCATTGTCTCTGCTGATTATAAACCCTCTATTGTGTTTAACTTCAGCCAATTTCTTTTAGAGTCAATTCATCATAAGCTTATCAAATTTCCCATTGAGGAGGTATTCAAGTATTCCTTTGTGTTAGTTTACATGTTCTTATACTTTGAGGGGGACAACATCAACCTTACGTTTCAAACACTGGATGTAGAAAGGGAACCAGTTGTCAGTTATCTTTTGGACTACTCTGGTGATGAAGGAACAAAAGGAGTACACATATAGATAGTTTACAGAGTTTTTTATTCATCCAGCAATAGGTCTCCTAAGTAGCAGGGTTAAACCAAGGATCACTGAGGAAATAAGAAAGGTGTTGTAGCTTTCATATCAAGTTCAAACAGGGGATTGGTACCTTTATGAGAACTATACATAATTGAGAATTTTTGGATGTGAGTTTGCACCTTACAAGCTGCCAAAATTCCTCCCAATGAGGGTTTTTACTCTGGAGTACATAAGATAGATGATCAATATGGATGAAATCCACTTTGTTCCTACCAAGAAGAAGTCCATGTTTAAAATCAAAACACAGATTGGCCCTTTCATTTGCAACAATAGGGAAGCAGGGGAAGAAGCAAATAAGCTCTTAAAGGAAATGCAATTCAACCTTAGCTCTACCTGGTCATATGATCCATTAGGGATCATTTCTAAACTAAGAGTAGAAACCAAGTCTACTCCTCACTTTGACACATCTAGGTGAGAGATAGAGAAATACAAAAATTATCTAGAATGGGTTGAGAATACCCTACAAGAAGCAGAAGCACAACATGTATCATCATCTACAGTGTAGACTCCTACCATGGAGGAGAAAACATTCAAAAGAAGCTGAGAAGAAGAGTCCCCTTTAGGGACTGACATTTTCACTGAAGGATTTAAGATAATGTATAGAAAGAAGACCAAGATTAGTTCCAAAGTAAGCCTCAGTAAATATTATGAATGGCAAACCATTATCACCACTAATGATCAAATTGTTTCCTCATTAGTGGGTGATCATATGACATTGTCTCCTACTACCTCCACAACTTCACAAGAGCAGCAGAAAATTATGCAGACAGGTACAGCTACTTCAGGGGAAACATAATAGAGTATAATGGACACCTTCAAGGAGATAAAATTCAAGAATGAGGCCTTGAATATTAACACCTACAATAAGTTCTAGAAGAAGACTTTTGGTGATCAAAGCAAGCTGTTGTCAACCTTCGATTCAGAAAAAGGAAAAATGCAAATGGCATTCCTCCAAGCACAATTTCCCAACCTAAGGCAGCATCAGACTACAAGAAGACAGCTTTTAAGTTTGATTTAAAGGATATACATCCCATTGACCAAATGGAGATGCATAAACAGACTACGGAAATGATATTTTTAGCTATCACTTCTTTCACAGCCATTCCTACAACCATATCTGTTTAAATACTTCTTTCTATTGAAGTATTCAGGATTTAACCCTTAAACCAGTTATCAAGAAGATTTGTATAGGCTGGAGCATTTTTGAGATAATAAAAGATTATGAATTTACCTCATATGGTCTGTCTCTCAGCGAGTTGTTTTCATCTTAGTTTTTCATTATGTCTTCTTCATATAAATTAATTCTTTTATAGTCATCCGATTTAAAATTTAATTGAATATCAGTTTCATTTTGAATCCGATGTGAAGTTGTAATTGAAATAAGAGATTAATTTGTAGAACTATCTGTTATTGTAAATTCCTCTTTGAAAATAAATTACACTAGATTTCTGTAATAGTTTAATTATATTATGTTGATCAAGGAAACATTGTTTTCTTGATTTCTGCTTATAAATGATTAAATACTTAGTTTGAATATTAAATCAGTTATACTTTTAAACATTTTTCTTATCCATCCTACTAAAATCAAAATAACCATGCACATGTAAAAAGCAGCCTTTTATTTTATTAAGGATCTTTCTAAGTTTAAAGCACCTATTTATAAATAGTTCACTCGCCATCCAATCATTAAAATCAACAAAACATTATAGATGCTTTGGCATAACCAATTGACCTTAGGTTATGTCATAGGGCAACACCAAATCGGCGTCATTATCGGGGACGCAAAGAATTGAAAGCTAAATTTTCCCTCGGGCAGTGATTCTTCCTTTCCTTTAAGGTGAATAAAGGATAAGTATATAGGTCAAAATGTTTCACCTAGCGATTCCACTAGTCCACGATGGCTCCTTTTAAGAACACTAGATCACATTCTTCTTCTTAGATTGTTAAACCTCTACCAGACACAGAAATACTTATTAGGGGAGACTCTTCAAGGAGAAGACATAGAACCCCTTCTTCTTCTTCATATTTACACCCTGAATACATCTCATCTATAGATCCTTTTTCATATGTACCATCCCATCCTAATTGGACTAAACTACCTCCTAGGGTATTTGAACTCCATTTTAGAGGAGTAGATCTTCAATCGGCCTTTTTAATACAGTCACTTCAGTCATATCAAGTCCCATCTATATTTATCAAATCACCTTCATCTGAGGAAGGATTGAGTTTACATTTCCCTGATTTCAAGCCTTATGATTTCATTACTCCAACTCCTTATTCTATTCCATCAACATCTACTAATCTTGAAGAGACATTTTATGTCTATTCAAATCCTTTGTTTGATAATAAGGAAGACTTTCCACCAGGAGTTCAAAATTTGGTTATTAAAACCCCTTTGAGATCCTCAAAAAGGTATCCTCCCTTTTTGCCTCCTCCACATACTAAACCCCCTACAGATTCATCTTCATCTCCTACATCTTCATCTTCATCATCCTCCTCTTTTTCATCATCATCCACTCAATCACCCCATACTCCTCTTGTTGTAATGTCTCTTAGACCCATTGTGCAAGCAAGGTATGCTGTCTAGTTATCCCTACAAACTTAGGAAATTTTCTTGATGGATATCTAAAACATCTACCAAGGTTTAATCGAGAAATAGGTCCCTCAGTAGAAGATAATGTATCATCTTTCCTAAATTTTGCTGACAATATGATCGAAGAGGAAAATGTTTATATGAGATTATTTGTACAATCTTTAGAAGGAAATGTTAGGCTCTGCTTTAGGCAACTTAGAGCTGACTCTAGCAGAACATGGAATGAACTCATAACTATCTTAAAAAACCAATGGGGGTAAAGGAATATCCTGTTTATTTTCTCACTAAATTTGAGGAATTAAAGAGAAACCCTAGTGAACCAGTTGCTGAATTCATCAAAAGATTTAACAAACTCTATCATAAAATGTTTGTTGATTGTAAACCACTAGTAGCAGCTACAAAGATCATATTTTCCAAAGCATTTGATGATGACTTTGCAGTCATGCTAAGGGAAAGGGTTTCTAATACATTATAAGACATGCATACAAATGCTATAAAGGTAGAAGCCAATAAAATTAATGAAATCGCATCTTTACTCAGAAACCTTTCTAATAGGATTTCCAAAATTGAAACACAACCTAGAACTGTTCAACAAGCTGTTGTCAGACCTCAAGCTGAAACGTAATTTCAAAGAACTGCTCAAATGCAGATTCTTCAGAGACTAGGTATTGATCAAAATGTGCAACTGCCCTTGTTGATTGATGATAAACAACCACGGGATATAGGCCCTTTAATCACTAAAGATATCAATAATATTGATTCTTCAACAGTACAAATGGCAATAGTACTTTCACCTCAGTCTTTTGAACAAGAACCAGGAGATGCTCAACTTTCAAAATACCTAGCATTCTCTAAATTTTTTATTGCAGAATTGAATAAGAGGTATGATCTAAGGCCTAGATTAGGCCTTGTTAGATCTCCAAAATCTACCACCATAATTGAACCTGCAACTCCAACACCTCAGACTACAAATTCATCCCCTGAAATCTCTTCATCTAACAAGACTATTTTGTCAACTTTTAATGTTGAAAAGAAATTGAAAATGGTCAAAATTCCTATACCTTTAGTTAAACTTTCCAAAAACCCTAGTTATAAAAATCAAGTGTCTAAATGGATACAATCCTCTAGTGTAGATGTTGAAGGAGATGTTATTAGTTTTCAAGATGAAAAGCCCTCGGTAGTGTTTGCCCCTAGTTATGATATGATCCATGAATTGTTCCACCATTTTATGTAACTTTAAAATCTCATGACTTTCTTTTGTATAACTACATGCTAGATTCTAGAGGTTCTCATAAACTTATGCCAAAGGTAATTATGGATCAGCTTCATTGTTACCTGTTCTTATCATGACTTTTACACCTTTGAGTCAAAGAAAGTACAATGCCTAGGATTGATCAAAGACCTAGTTGTGACCTTAGCTCAAATACATGTCAAGAGTATAGTTTTAGACATAGTTGTAACTGATATTCCTGCCAAGTTTTGCATGCTTCTATCTAGATCATATTGTGCTAAAATTGGAGGATCACTTCAGATGAACATGCCTTTTGCTACTATTCCAGTCTACGGAGGTGAACATTTAATGTTATATAGGGAAGTCAGATTCCTTCATACTATTTGTAGGTTTGATCAAGCAAAAAACCACCCTATCTATGCAGTAGATCAGGATTTTGGTTGCTTTCAGTTATCTTCAAAAAATGCATCAAACACTCAACTTGCCATTAAAAATATAGTTTCCAAGCCTAAAGTTGTAGAATCAGATATCTGGAAACTTTATTTTGATGTCTCTTGCTCAAAGGAAGGAGCAGGAGCAGGAATTGTTTTAACTTCACCAAATAAATAAAACATAACTCAGTCATGTAAACTTGAATTCAAGGTCACCAATAATGTGGATGAGTATGAGGATTTTCTTCTTGGTCTTGAGCTAGCTAGGAGTTTAAAGGTTCAAAACTTGAGTGTCTTTTCTGATTCTGAGCTTATAGTGAACTAGGTTAGAAATCTTTGCCAAACGAAACACCCAAGGCTTAGGTCCTATAGGAATGAAGCTTGGGACACAATTGAAAATTTCTTTCAAGGATTTAACATAACTTCTATTCCCAGAGATGAAAATATGCATGCTGACTCGCTAGCTATATCAACAAGCTCTTTCAAAATCCCTGAGCCAGTATTGTTAGAATACCAAATTCAAGTCAAGTATAGACCATCGATTCCTAATAACCTTAAACACTAGCATATTTTTGAAGATGATCAACAATTAAAATATTTTCTTCAAGTCATTGATGAATTATCAAATATGAAAATTGAAGGATATCAAAACGATATTCAAGAATTAAATCAACAAAATCTAAAAACTTCATTTAGTACTAAAATTCTTGATCATGATATCATCCAATTATCTAATAATTTTATTCCTAAAGGATTGGTTTTGTTGGAAAAACTATTTGATAATAATGATGTCTCTAAAAATCCCTTATTTAACCCACCTGAAGAAGAAATCGAAGAATGAAATATTGGGACTTTGGATGATGTGAGAAATATTAAATTGTCATCAACCTTACCTTTGGATGTAAAAATCAAATACTTGAATCTTCTTAGAAATTACAAAGATGTTTTTTCCTGGTCTTATAATGAGTTAAAAAGTTATGATACATGTTTGATTGAGCATAAGATTCCTTTGAAACCAGAAGCAAAACCCTTTCAGCAAAAACTAAGAAGAATCAATCCCATACTACTTCCAACCATTGAGAAAGAACTTAAAGGATTGCTTGATGCTCATATCATTGTGCCTTTAAGGTATTCTAATTGGGTAGCCAACCTAGTTCCTACCAAAAAGAAAAATGGTCACATTAGGCAATGTGTAGACTTCTGAAATCTGAATAAATTATATTTAAAGGATAATTATCCATTGCCCAAAATGGATCATCTGCTTCAGAAAATTTCAAGTGCAAACAGGATTTCTATGCTAGATAGATTTTCTGGTCATAACCAGATCATGGTAAGTCAAGTTGACCAAGACAAAACTGCTTTCACCACACCTTGGGGTACATTTATGTATGTTAGAATGCATTTGGGTTGACCAATGTTGGATCCAGTTTCCAGAGAGCCATGGATTTAGCACTTGTAGGTAAAACATCTGAATTTACTATCATTTATTTAGATGATTTAACTGTTTTCTCTAATTCTGATGAAAATCATTTAAAACACTTGAGTAAGGTTTTTGACAGGTGCAAAAAAAATTGGCATATCCATCAATCCGAAGAAATCCTTATTTGTTTTAAAGGAGGGGAAATTACTAGGGCATATAATCTCCAAGGAGGGAGTTATAATTGACCCAAAGAGAGTTTCAGCTATTCAAACCCTATATATACCAAGGAATAAGAAAGAGATACAAACCTTGTTTGGAAAGATTAAATTTCTCAGAAGGTTCATCCCAAATTATGTAGGGATAGTTAAAGATATAACAGATATGCTGAAGAAAAACAATGAAGTAAAATGGACAGTTCCTGGTAGATATGCTTTTGATCAAATAAAAAAGGCTATATGAGGCCTCTACATTAGCTAGCACTAATTATTCTTCACCTTTTAGCATATTTTCTTTTGCATGTGAGACAACCTTAGCTGTTGTACTTTTACAGAAGAACGCAAATGTTGATGACCATCCTATAGCCTTGTTTTCCAAAGTTATGAGGGATGTTGAACTAAGGTATTATATTATTGAAAAACAAACTTACGCCTTAATTCAAGCCCTCAAATCCTTTAGAACCTATGTCCTGCATTCACACATTATAGCTTATGTACCTAATCATGTTGTTAAAATAGTTTTGACCCAGCCTGATACTGATGGAAGAAGAGGGACGTGGATTGCTAAAATCCTTGAATTTTACCTTGAAATTAAGACCAAATTGTTGACTGAAAGAAACTACAAAGTATTGGGAATAAATCTGGTTTCTAAAATAACATTAAGGGAGAATCCACAAGAACCTTCCTTGACATTAGCATAGAATCCATAAGAACCTTCCTTGACATTAGGGGAGAATCCATAAGAACCTTCCTTGATATCTGAGGAGAATCCATAAGAACCTCCTCCTCTTAGAGAAGGGGAGCATCCACAAGAACCTCTTTCTTCAGATCAAGTCATTCTTGTTCACATAGATCAGAAATACCTACTTTGTGATTGGTACTCTGATATTGTATAGTTTCTTAGGGATTTTCAATGTCCATTTGATCTTAACTTGAAGCAATGCAAAGCCCTGAAGCTTAAAGCAGTAAAATATTGTGTTATCAATGATAATCTATATTGGAAATACCCTCTGAATATCCTTCTTCCTTGTATAATTGAAAATGAAACAGAGGGAATTATAGATCAGTCCCATGCAGGGTTTTGTGGTGGACATTATGCCTGGAGAGCAACAGCCAACAAAATTTTAAAAGTAGGTTTCTATTGGCCCACACTTTTCAAAGAAGTTGGAGCGAGAGTAAGAAGTTGCAAACCATGCCAATTATTTGCAAGAAAACAGAAACTATCAGCACTTCCTTTGGTCCCAGTATCCATCCATGATCCTTTTCTACAATGGGGGTTGGACTTAATAGGAAAATTCATCTGTAATCAAGTAATCAACACATGGATTTTAACTACTACAAACTATTTCACCAAGTGGGTAGAAGCCATACTTGTTAAAAATGCAACTGATACTGTTGTGATTAAATTTCTTGAAGAAAACATCCTATCAAGATTTGGATGTCCTCAACAGATTGTTACAGATAATGCAGCAGCTTTCAGCAATGTTAAAATGATTGAGTTCTGTTCAAAGTATTCAATCGTTTTACACCATTATACACCATACTATCCACAGGGTAATGGGCTAGCAGAGTCCTCCGACATGATCTTAGTTAATTTCATTAAGAAGACTCTTGAAGACCATAAAAAGAATTGGGACAGCCATCTAATCCATGCAGTTTGGGAAAACAGAGTTTCTCCTAAGAGATAAACAAGCAAGTCTCCTTTCCAGTTAGTTTACAGCAAGGAAGAAGTTTTTCCTACTCATTTACCTTTACCTTTTATAAGATTCCTTCAGGAATCCTATGAAAAAAAAAGATGATTTCTCAAGAAGAATTAATCAAATTATTGAGTTGAATGAAGACAAAGATGAAATTTAGTACAAGCTAAGGAAATTCCAAAATAAGATGAAAGAACTATTTGACAGAAGGGCTAGAGAAAGAAATTTCAAGAAAGGTGAACTAGTGCTTAGATGGGATGCAAGGAGAGAAGATAAAGGCAAACATGCAAAATTTGAAAACCTTTAGTTTGGTCGATTCAGCATTTCAGAAGTCAAAGGGAATAATACATTCATCTGATATAATTTGGAAGGAGAGTATTCCTCATTTCCAGTCAATGGAAATACTTGAAACATTACATTCAGTATTGATTTTCCATTCATTCATCATATGTAAATATCCGGAGAGTTTATTTTATTTTTGAAAAAATTGCGAGTATATGTTTCAACAAATACTCCATAGCCCAAAGAGAAGGCACTCAGATCTACTTGTTCTCTACATCCCACAGGGGGAAGCAGTCCCCAACTAGAGCCGATGTTGTAACATTATTTGGTTTTGATAAGTTAGTATATTAGTCAAAATAAATTTAAAATGTTAAGTTAGGATATGGATGCAAAAGAAAGAAAAGTTAAAATGTTAGGCCAATTTAATGTTTTATATGCATCCATATCAATAAAATGTTAGGTGTTAGCTGCCCTAAATAAATAAGTCAAAAGGAAAATAAAATGCTAGGGAAGCAAAAAGAAAAGAAAGGCTTCATTTCATGTTTTTATAAATGCACAAGTTGTTAGTCAAAATGCACCACAAGTCAATTATCAAATATTGTTTTCATTTGCAGAAGAAAAAGGCAGAGGAGTAAAGGTTTGCTCTAAGGTTTATATATCAATTATTTTGGTATTAATCCTATCCCTAAGTTTTAAATCCCAACATTACCCCTCCACTCACATTTCCCTCCACCCACTTATCCCTAAGTTTTAACACCCCTCATATATCGCACATATTCCTTACGCATTAAGTATTTAACTACCATTGGCCCCACTGGGTGTCCCATCACATCATAAGTTAACCCTACGACACCTCTCACTTCATCTCTGCCCATCTCCCAAGATCTGACAACGCATTTGACTTTTCGGCCCCCCCTCACCATCCAAGCTTTACCGTCGGGAGGGGTCAGAAATGGGCAATATACGAAACCGCGCCCTCCCCTATGTGTCATCACCATAGTTTTCGGACCCCCCTTGGGTGAAACTGCTAACCACTCTCTCCCCCCCCAAAAAAAGTTGTTTCCCTCACTTCCGATACCATTCTCCTACCCGTTGTTCTCTTGCCACTTACCTTTCACCACCTCATTCACCCGTTAACTCCATCAAATTATAATCCTCCCCTCCAAAATTAACCCATTAAGCAATTAATTGTTTAGTCGTTAATTCAACGGACCTAGGCCACCTTCATTGGAAAAACCAAATTCATTATAAAAACATCCCTTCCACAAGTTATTAGGTTACTAAATTCATGCACTATCACTATTATTGATTAGATTACAGGTTGTTGGATTAAAACCTAGATTGTTTCTACCTGCTAGCAACATTGTTCTATCATTGTTTGCAGCCTATTGTGTTTGTTTTTTCCTCCAGAACTTGACGCCTCTCTACGTATTCAAACTCCCAATCCAGTTTTCATTCCTATTTAGCCTTAGCCAAGATGCCTCCAAAGGACAAAGGACAAAAGGAACCTATCAATCCTTTGATCTATCCTCCCATAGATCTTCATCACGTTCCTATGGCTGACAGAGACTATAAAATCCATGAGAATCTCTATGAATTTGACTTTTTTGAGATGTATTGTTGGCTCGAGGACAAGTATCTAGACAAGTCAAATGATATCCAGTTGTGGGAGTCTAATTTACCCCACTATATTTTTCCTCATACCCACAGTACCCCAGATTTTGTTAGAAAGTGTCATGCATCATATTTGCCAATCCAAAGGGCCATTGTTACCCATACTTGAGAACTTCTGTTTACCATTACTCCTCAATCCATAGACTAGATGATGCATGCCCCCAGAGTAGAGAATGCTACCCCATTTTACGATGAAGCACTAATTGAACTGTACCATAAATTAGACTTTTCCAAGAGGGCCAAAACCCTGGAACTTTTCTTAACAGAAGATGTCTCCTTTCCAAAGAAAAATACTCCCTATCCCTCCTCTATTTTCCTAGAAAGAGCCAAGCAAATTATTACAGTTGTCTCTTACCTCCTTTGCTACTACTCTGATCAGTGGGTAGAGGAGGCAATTATAGGATATCTATCCATTTTCTCTGTTGATTCCAAACCCTTTATTGAGTTTAACTTTAGCCAATTTATTGTCGAGTCAATTCATCAATAGCTTATCAAATTTTCCACTCATGAGGTATTCAAGTATGCTTCTGTGTTGGTTTACATGTTCTTATACTTTCAAGGGGACAACATCAACCTTTCCTTGCAAAATCTGGATGCAGAAGGGAAACAGTAGTGAGTCATCTTTTGGACTAATCTGGTGATGAAGGAAGAAAAGGAGTACACATATAAACAATTTACAGATATGTTTTTTCATCGAGAAATAGGTCTCCTAATTAGTAGGGTTGAACCGAGGATCAATGAGGAAATAAGAAAGGTGCGGCACCTGTCAGATCAAGTTCAGAGGGGGGATTGGTACCTCTGCGTGAACTATACAGAATTGAGACTATTTGGATGTGAGCTTTCACCTCACAAGCTGCCAAAATTCCTCCCATTGAGGATTTTTACTCAGGAGTACATAAGACAGATGATCAATAAGGATGAAATCCACTTTGTTCCTACCAAGAAGAAGTCCCAGTTTAAAATCAAAACACATATTGGCCCTTTCATTTGCAATAGCAAGGCAGCAGGGGAAGAAGCAGATAAGCTATTAAAGGAAATGTAGTTCAACCTTAGCATTACCTGGTCATATGATCCATTAGGGATCATTTCTAAATTAAGAGTAGAAACCAAGTCTACTCCTTACTTTCACACATCGAGGTCAGAGACAGAGAAATACAAAAATCAGCTAGAATGGGTTGAGAATGTTAGCCTCCTGCTCATAGCAGGTATTCATCTTTCATGATTGACATGTTTACATGCCAAATATGTCATGCTCTGCAGGCTGCAATGTTCCATATTTGCTGCAGGGGCCAAAGAGGTGTCCATGATAGTGTGCTAGTCTAAGTGCCTCTGCTGCATTCCAGTTTTGATAAGTTATTCCATTTTTTAAGAAATTTTCAATTAAAGGGAGATCCAAATAGCTTAATCTTGGTCTCCCTAGGTTTCAATTTCCTATTGTAGAATATAGAGAATCATTATCTATCCAAACAGCTTAAACTTGGCAGATTCTTAGATAGGTAGAGAAGCAAGGGTGCTCAACAGCTTAATCTGAGCCCCTGGATGGAATAAGTATAGATGTAGGTAGGAGGACAGTAAATAAAAGAAAAAAGTTGAAAAGTTGGGTTTTGCTAGTTCAAGTGCACCCAAACCAAAAGAAGAAAAAATGCCAGGTAAAGTAGGTTGGGTAAGTAGTTTCGTGGTTGCAGAAATCAAGCTATGTGATCCATTTCATATTTTCAAGTGTTATATTCATTCAGATCACAGTTTTGTGGCACTTTCTCATGTTGATCAGATCAGGAAGGCATCTCTAACTCCCCCTTCTTCTTATTTCCCAAATCACTCACTAACATCCCCTTGAGGACTTTGGGATCTGCCCAGCCAGTCCATTTTTCACTCCATCCTGGTTAAAAACCAAGTTGACATCTGAGTTGGCTTAGTGAAAAGAAGCCACATTTCTTGTGTAAAATTTATCTTTACACTATCCATTTATTTCCTTATGCTTAAGTTTCCATTCTAAGCTTAGCATGCATCCCCTCCTTTTCATTCCAAAACCTCATACTAACATCTAACCCTATTATCTAGCTCCCTAAATCATTTCCCCTCCCCCTATTCTACAAAAAACTATATAAAAACCCCAAAATATTAAATATCCCACCCCATGGAAACTATAGCCAAATAAATAGAAGTCCGGGAAATACTAGGTCTATTTGGGGCCTTAGTATTAGCCCTTCCACGTTCATTTCCCTTGGGATTTATTTAACCTCTGGTTAAATGAATAACCGTGCTAAACCTCTCCCTCGCCCACCAAACCATACCACACCCTCTGCGCACATTGCATTTGGATTTTATTAATGTCCGATTAATAAATAACCATAGTCCCGTGCCAAAACACATTAACCTCTAAACCTAAAGTCCAAAACCCACCCGAGGCCATGAAAATTTCATGTTTATCGAGCGCACTGTTCTGCTAAACCCCGAGCATTTTGCCTTCCTGTCCACCGTGGGATCACTCCCCACAGATCCGACGGCCTTCGTCGATATCAGGCGCCCCTTCGTAGCAGCAAGATAGTACCCGATGGTCGACGGTTTCACCGTCATACACCGGGACAACTATCGGCCGCCTATTGCATCGGGCCGCCCCTGACACAGACCGCTCCCGTACCAGAAGCGGTCCGACGCAAACCGCTTACCACCCTCCCTTGTTGCTTACATCACTGCATGACGATGCCACCACCTCACCTGCCACTGTGTTGTACCCTACTGCGTCACCATCCTGCGTCACCCTGCCACGTCACCCTGCTGACATCATCATCCGTACTGGGTCCCACAAAGCAGACCATTGCCACTATCAATGCTCAACTAGGAGAAATGTCTGCAACATTCAACAGCATCATACAGTTCCTTAATTCCAAAAGAAGATATGAGCTGGATGATCTAGGAGTGGATGACAGAACAGAAACCATCCTGGAGGTGAAGAAATTTCTAACAAATAAGAACTTGGTTGTATAGATGACAGAGAAGTGTCACACTTTAGAGGTAGCAATCAACAGGTTTTTCACAAGGATTAATGCATTTAACAAGAAGGGTCTGCCTTCATTGTTTGTAATCAACGATAAATTAATGACTAGGGAAGACTACATGAATAAGCTTCTGGAAATTGCCAAGGATATAGCTAAGTCCTCCAACATCAAAGGTTCTATGACAAGCAGAGCATTTTACGAAGCCATCAACAACATATGTTTTATTCAACATGAGATAAAACATATTTTACTGTAAAACCCACTTTTGCTCGGTATACTAAGGTATATGAGATATACCGCAAGGTAACCAAGATAGCTATTCCAGATGAAGAAAGGTGGGATAAGTTATGTGAATTTTAGGACTAAAGGAAAGATCAGCTTCACCAGCGCAGCACTTGAATAGTGGCCACTCAACAACTGCACTCCTTAAAAACAAGGTCAGATGTTCATATGCATTCCTTTTGATCGAATTGCTTCTTTTTTTGTTAGTTCTAAGTAATAATGGAATGTTGTGTCACTCAAGAATTTATTGTAATATTTTTGTAATTTTGTTTAAATACTTCTTTCTGTCAAAGTATTCAGGGTTGAACCCTTGAACCAGTTATCAAGCAAATTAGTATAAGTTGGAGCATTTTTTAGATAATAAAAGATTCTGAATTTTCCTCATATGGTATATCTCTCAGTTAGTTGTTTTCATCTTATGTTTTTCATTATGTCTTCTTCATATAAATTAATTCTTGTATAGTCCTTTGATTTAAAATTTAATTGAAAATCAGTTTCATTTTGAATCTGTTGTGAAGCTATAATTTAAATAAGAGATTAATTTGTATAACTATGTGCTATTGTAAATTTCTCTTTGAAAATAAATTACACTAGATTTCTGTAATAGTTTAATTATATTTTGTTGATCAAGGAAACCTTGTTTCCTTGATTTTTTCTTATAAATGATTAAATACTCAGTTTGAATATTAAATCAATTATACTTCTAAAAATTCTTCTTATCCATCCTGCTAAAATCAAAATAACCATGTGCATGTAAAGAGCAGCCTTTTATTTTATTAAGGATATTTCTAAGTTTAAAGCACCTGTTTATAAACAGTTCACTGGTCATCCAATAATTAAAATCAACAAAACATTATAGATGCTTTGGCATAACCAATTGACCTTAGGTTATCTCAAATGACAACATCATATTGGCGTCGTTGCCAGGGCCGCGAAGAATTGAAAGCTAAATTTTCCTTGGGGAAATGAGTCAAAGTTGGCTCCTTTTAAGCACACTAGATCATGTTCTGCTTCTGAGATTGTTAAACCTCTACCACACCTTGAAAGACTTATTAGGGGAGCCTCTTCAAGGAGAAGACATAGAACCCCTTCTTCTTCTTCATCTTTACACCCTAGAGACACCTCATCTGTAGATCCTTTTTCATCTATACCATCCCATCCTGATTGGACTGAACTACCTCCTAGGGTTTCTGAACTCCATTCTAGAGGAGTAGATCTTCAATCAGACTTTTTAATATAGTCACTTGGGTCATATCAAGTCCCATCTATTCCTATAAAATCACCTTCATCTAAGGAAGAATTGGGTTTACATTTACCTAAATTCAAGCCCCAAGATTTCATTACTCCAACTCCTTATTCTATTCCATCAACATCTACTAATCTTGAAGAGAACTTTTTCGATCTATTTGAATCCTTTGTTTGATAATAAGAAAGACTTTCCACCAAGAGTTCAAAAGTTGGCTATTAAAACCCCTTTGAGATCCTCAAAAATTTCACCTCCCACTTTCTCTCTTCCACATACTAATCCCCCTATGAATTCATCTTCACCTCCTACATATTCTTCTTCATCATCCTCCTCTTCTTCATCATCATCATCCACTCAGTCGCCCCATACTCCTCCTATTGTAATGGCTTTTCGACCCATTGTGCAAGCAAGGTATGCTGCTCTAGTTCTCCCTACAAACATAGAAAATTTTCCTGATGAATATCTAAAACATCTGCCAAGATTTAATGGAGAAACAAGTCCCTCAGCAAAAGATCATGTATCAAATTTCCCAGATTTCGCTGACAATATGAATATCGAAGAAGAAAATGTATATATGATATTAATTGTACAATCTTTAGAAGGAAATGTTAGGATCTGGTTTAGGAAGCTTAGAGTTGACTCTATCAGAACAAGGAATGAAACCATAACTATCTTCAAAAACCAATGGAGGGTAAAGAAATATCATGTTTATTTTCTCACTGAATTTGAGGAATTAAATAGAAACCCCAGTGAACCGCTTGTTGAATTCATCAAAAGATTTAAAAAACTCTATCATAAAATGTTTGTTGATTGTAAACAACAAGTAGTAGCTACAAAGGTCGGATTTTCCAAACCACTTTATGATGACTTTGTAGACATGCTAAGGGAAATGGTTTCTAATACATTAGAAGACATGTAGACAAATTCTATAAGGGTAGAAGCCAATACGTCAGCTTCTAGCAAACTCAAAGTTGAAGAAGAAAGAAAACTAAAAGCTAGGGTTGATGATTTATCTCTTCCAAATATAAACTTGAATATTAGAAAATTAATGAAATTACCTCAGAAACCTTTCTAATAGGATTTCCAAAATTGACACACAACCTAGAACTGTTCAGCAAATTGTTGTCAGACCTCAAGCTCAAACCCAATTTTGAAGAACTCCTCAAATGTAGATTCTTCAGAGACTAGGTTCTGATCAAAATGTGCAACCTCCCTTGTTGATTGACGATCAACAGCCATAGGATACAAGCCCTTTCATCACTGAAGATATCAATAATATTGATTCTTCAACAGTACAAATGGCAATATTTCCTTCACCTCAGTCTTTTGAACAAGAACCAAGAGATGCTCAACTTTCAAAATACCTAGCATTCTCTAAAAATTTTATTGCATAATTGAATAAGAGGTATGATCTAAGGCCTAGATTAGGTCATGGTAGACCTCCAAAATCTACCACCATAATTGAACCTGCAATGAAAACCATTCAAACACAAACTCCAACACCTCATACTACGAATGCATCCCCTGAAACCTCTTCATCTGATAAGACTATTTTGACAACTTTTAATATTGAAAAGGAATTGGAACGGGTCAAAATTCCTATACCTTTAGCTGAACTTTCCAAAAACCCTGGTTATGAAAATCAATTGTCTAAATGGATATAGTCCTCTAGTGTAGATGTTGAAGGAGATGTTATTAGCTTGCAAGATGAAAAGCCCTCAGTATTGTTTGGTTGTAGTTCTGATATGATCAATGAAATTGTTCCACCACTTTATGTAACTTTAAAATCTCATGACTTTCTTTTGTATCACTGCATGCTAGTTTATGCAGCTTCTCATAACCTTATATCAAAGATAATTATGGATCAGCTCCAGTTACAAGTTACCCGTTCTTATCATGACCTTTACACCTTTGATTCAAAGAAACTACCATGCCTGGGGTTGATCAAAGACCTAGTTGTGACCTTAGTTCAAATACCTATCAAGAGTATAGTTTTAGACATAGTTGTAACTAGTATTCCTACCAAGTTTGGCATGCTTCTATATAGATCATGTTGTGCTAAACTTGGAGGATCATTTTAGATGGATATATCTTTTGCTACTATTCCAGTCTACAGAGGTGAACATTTAAGTTTATATAGGGAACTCAGATTCCTTCATACTATTTGTAGGTTTGATCAAGCAAAAAACCACCCTATCTATGCAGTATATCAGGATTTTGGTTGCTTTCATTTATCTTCACAAAATGCATCAAACACTCAACTTTCCATTGAAAATATAGTTTCCAAGCCTAAAGTTGTAGAATCAGATATCTGGAAACTTTATTTTGATGGTGTTAACACCTAGGTTGTTCCCTATGACTCCCAAGGGAATATGGCCGGGGTAACCACTAACCAAGCTTTGGAGTATAGGTCCTAGCCTACCTATAATCAGAGAGGGATCTCTCTTTAAGTTTTAGCTCTGTTTTGTGAAGATTTTAGGCTAGTTATAAGTTTCAGTTTTTTGTTTGAGACTTTTGGTTGTGAATTGTTGTTGTGAGAAGGGCATGAAATGTGTGAAAGATGCTAGTCCATTGGGCATATGGAGTCAAAAATATGAGACAGTCTTGGTGCCTGTGATGGAGAAAGTTTTACTGCAAGGCTAGATGGCTATTCTTAATATAAATTCTTATTAGTGAGTGAAACAGTGGGAAATGGAATTACGGACAATGTGATAACAATTTGAACAACAATTTCTACTTAGTAGCATACATGAATTACTAAATAGTAACTGTGAAATATTCAGGGTTTATTGGAGCAGTTAAGAATTCCAATTAAACAGCTGAAGTCATAGAAAACATTTATAGTAAAGACAGATTGAGATCAGGGTGCCTCCATGGACAAATCCTGAGCTATTCTTTTTCTTTCTTCCTAGATTTAGAACAACATATGAGAGATGTGAGTTAAACAAATAATAAAACATTAACAGAGATAGAGAACACTTATTATATTAAGCCATAGCACTAGAATCCTGTAGCATTCAATGGTTCCAAGACAGCATGCATTAGTAAGACCCAATTCCTGTAAACTCCAAGCTTTGTTTATATCATTCTTCCAGAAATTACAGCCGAGTTCTCCTTTCTAACAAGAAACAACAACCACCAGAAAACAACAACCCCTGCAAACTTATGCGAGGGGGAATATATACAATCGGTTTTTAAAAAATATCTAAACCGCTGAGTCATTTGATAAGTTAAATACGCTCACCAACTTTACAAAATAGCAGATAAGGAAGTTATTGCTGCCCTAAATATAAAATAAATAGTCTTTAATTCTGTCAGAAATCTTCTTGACCTTTGGAGGCCACTAAGTCGGTTGAGCGTTCTGCATTAATGCTGAATGATGTGTCTTTATGCTTTGTCATGTTGTAGCTTTCTCGAACCTGTTACCTATAGCTGTCAGTGTTGCTTTTAGTGGCCGAATCTTCCTGCTGAGTTGGCTCATTCCACTCTTCTCCGGTCATAGTGTATGCATCACATTTTCTGAACATGATGACTTATGTTTTTTGATGACAAAACTTTGATGAAAGCCTCCTATTTACAGCAACAATTGTATCATTCTGGTCCACCACTCCTGTGTAGGCAATTGATGTCTCAAAATTACATCTAAGGTTTCATCTGCCTCTGTGTATTTGTAGAAGTTTGGGGGCACTTCAAACAAATGTCTGATCTCATTCATAATAAAAAATAAGTTCTCTACTCTGTCATAGAGACTTTGCCCAGATGCTGGCCCTGTTACCTCTGAAGTACTTGATCCTTGAGTGATCTGATTGGTGGCAAATGTGTTCACCCTTTTTGCATAATTCTCATGTGATAGTAGTCTCCCTGTGCTGTTCAGCAAGCCAGGAAGACCTCTACCCTGTAATGCTGCAAACTTATCCATGAATCTGTTGACTTCTGTTTGCATGTCCTGGCTTCTTCTATCCAATGTTTGTACTAGGCTTTTCAATGTGAGGACCCTCTTTATCAGCTAGATGGTTTCAGTTCTGTTGGAGATTCCTATTGCTGCCAGCTGAGGACCTGTGCGGTTATTAAGCACGTTGATCATTCTGTTGTCTATCTCAGGCATACTGCCTAGAGATGCCCTTGCTCTATGGACTTCCTTTTGTGCTTTTCCTATGAGCTCCATTTGCTCATGGATAGTCTCAATATACTGCCACTGATCTGTTATTGATT